>OMKP01033996.1:12807-27501 GCA_900302375.1 Bathygadus melanobranchus
CCCCCCCCCCCCCCCAGCAGAGAACACTGTGTGGGGAGGGGCTGGGGTGGAGGATATGGACAGAGTGGGTCAGGGGGTTTCGTGTGTTGGGGTAGGGATGTAGAGGAGAGGAATTGGAGGGAGGAAGAGGAATTGTAGAGAGAAAGGGAGACAGAGAGAGAGATGTCTTTATGCAGGAAAAGAGGAGGCTTGTTTACCATCTGTGCAGAGAAAAGCTTTTGAATCTTAAGGCTTTAAAAAGGCTACTAAGAACTGTGAGTGTGTGTGTGTGCGTGCGTGTGTGCGTTTGGGGGTGGGGGTTGGGGTTTACCCAGCATGCAGTTTAGTGAGGAGGACAACATAGAGCTGAATCATGGCTTGCTCACGCCTCACATGTCAACAGGCGGACATGACCCACTTCTCCAACATGGCTACTGTTTTGGCGCAGTCTCCCACATGCCACGGATGAATTATATTAATAACCAAACCATCCCTATCCCTGCTATCTTGTCAGGGGCACCACTCAGTGGTACTCTATCTCTCTCTCCCGGTCTCTCCTCGCTAATCCACTCCTACGTGAACGTCGCATCTCTAGCCTGCCCTCATCCTCTCTTTCTCTCCCGCTCTATAATATCCTTTGCCTCGCCTGCCTTCTTTTCACATATGCACACAAACATACACACATCCTACCTGGTCCAGGGACCCGTGTCGCCTCATCTCCCTGGTCCTGGTGCCTCGTTGCAGGGACAGATCTGTCAGTGCTCTCCCCCGGCATACTCTCTCTCTGGCTCTGATGCAATAATAAACCACACAGGCGGAACAGCCAAGGTGAACAGGGAGGGAGAGGGAGTGATGGAGGAAATGAGAGAGAGGGAGAGAGAGCAAGAGAGAGCAAGAGCAAGAGAGTGATAGAGCGCGAGAGCGAGCGAGGGAGAACGCACGCGCAAGAGAGAGAGAGAGAGACAGCAGGGATGTGAATGCTCAGCCACCCAACTCTTCCCTGCAGCACGTGTCTGACTTCATGGCTGGAGAGAAAGAGAGAGAGAGAGCAAGAGAAAGAGCGAGAGAGAGAGAGAGAGCTGTGTTGCTGCGTTGGTTGTATTTTTTCCTCTGGGCTGTTGTTGATGAGGGGGTGTGTTTAACATTGGCAACATCCTCTTCTCTCTCTCTCTCTGTGTTTGCGTAAAAGCTGAGGAAAACAGCAGCATTTCCTCTCATCACCAATTACTGCTGCTACACACCACTCCCCTCCTCCTGCGTTCATATCTCTATCTCCCCCTCTCTCCCTCAACTCCCTCCTCCCAACCCTCTCTCCTCGTGCTAGGTTATGACTGGACGTGAGAGATGATGTGAGAGATGATGTCAGCAGATTTGCGCTGCTCTCCCCCACCCTGGACCTTAAAGGAGAGAAGTGGTACTGCGACGGAGCAAGAAAATCAGAGGTGGTCAAATGGAACAGAGCTTAACAAAGCAGGAGACGAGCAAGTAAAACACACACTGATGCTAATGACAACCCTGGTGCCCTTCTGCTCAGTGTTGTATCCCTAAGGATTCTGGGAAGGTGGATGGCCCCAGATGACAACAATAGCATCTGTGTCTGCTCTCCATCTTGACTATCCCTCTAATACCACTCGAATTCTAACCTAAAATAAGACATAGAAATAGAAGGAGGGATGGATGGACGAAAAGCTGCTTGAGCCTTATATTCAGCAGTTATAGTTTCCATGGCAACGCAAAACGTCTCATGATTAGGTGCTAGCTCAGCAGAAATTAGCTCATTTGCTAGTTAAACACAGGCAGATGACAAAGAGAAACTCACCGTTCAGAGATTTGTGGCAGTTTATCCAGGGTGTGAATACCCTCTTACACATGATCTGGTTTAAGGTGAACATGATGCTGTAGCACACAGATTGAAGAATATACTATTTGTAAATGCAGTTAAGAGACAGATTTCACCCCGTCCCAGTGTTCAATGGGTCCTGAGTTATTTTTACATTGTACTAGCTTGGAGAAGATATGCCATCACTTTCTTTTCTGTTACTACTAGTCTCTGATACTAGTAAGCATGTTATAAAAGCATGCTATTGGAGAAATGAAGGGGTAACAGATCTGGCAGTAACCTGCTCGGAAATGGTTTGGTTTGTTACACAGAACCATCTGGGAAGTTGTCCTTTGAAACTGTTTGGAAAAGGGCTGGCACATTTAAAAAAAATACAGGCATTGGATGAACCATGACCAGAAGTTCCTCGTAGGACACTGATTGGTCCGAACCACTGTGGTTCAGCCACAAGCAGCAACATCCTGCCAGATTAGCCTTGTGCTCATTGAAGTATTGGGCCAAATTGTCTTGGTTTCATCAGCCTCTTTTCTTCAGCATTTACCATTTACCTTTCTAGAAATGGTTCAAGAATGGGTGCAGACAACCTTAAGATTAGCATTGTTCCAGTACAAATGTTCCCTAACTCAGTGGTCAGCATACATCATAAATATAAAATAAGTTTCCACATTAACTTTTTCGGCATTTCTTGCAGATGCAATGCAAACATGTGATTACTGATAACCGATGGAAGGTTCAGTTAACCGAAACCGCATCCAGACAAGTTTGCCTGCAAAGGACTTCATCGGTAAATGGATTGCATTTATATAGTGCTTTCATCCAAAGTGCCTTACGATATTGCCTCACATTCACCCATTCATACACTGACAGCAGTGTCAACCATGTGGGGCAACAGCCAGCTTGTCATGCTCAGGGACACTTCGACACTTGGCTAAGGGAGCCGGGGATTGAACCGGCAACCTTCCAGTTACCTGACAACCTCCTGAGCCACTGCCGCCCCATCAGTCCAGTTCAGTGGCTAGTTCTTTTGAAGTATACTGACCACTTTAAAATGTAAGTGAACCCTGTTTCAGCTCAAATTCTAACACTGAGATGCGTTCAAGGAAGGAGGGGTGAAGTGTTATCCCCATGGTTACAACCCACGGAAACTTTGTGATACTTTAAAAAAAGAATCTAGTGCACGTTCTTGAGTGCGAGTGTTATGAGCGATGTTAACCACTGCCCAGACAGAGCTCCACACATCCGTGACATTACTAAAAGCATACCCGCTTGGAATCGACACCACGAAAATGACTGGACCAGAGCGGAACATTCACAAACTGGTTGTCAGAGATTGGCAAAAATGTCTACACCTGTTTTTCTAAATGATGGTATTGTTTTAGTAACTGACAAAATGGCATAGATTACTATATTCATGATCATAGGTGACATACTAAGAGGGTGATTGGGGACACTGGCACTTTAAGCAGACTTAAATACATTACTTGGTACTACTTTTACACAAACTGGACAGCAGTCACTGATCCAAATTATGGTCATCTGCCTAGACCTGTCCCCAGCATAAAACAGTAAAACCACATCCATTACCCAAATCCATTACTTTTAATGACAGCACTACATACTTACAACATGCTGTTGTTACAGTCAAGCAGCCTGAACATTGCCATCAAATTATTTACAAAATGAAAACAATTACATGATACCTTAATTAAATCTGTACATGTTTTTCACCGGGCACCATTGTTGTTTGAACTCCACCTAATTGTCAGGAGACATCTCTACTACCTTAAGTCTTGGAATTAATCTATTAATCTAACCTTTATCTATTCGTGTTTTGCAACCGCTCCCCGTTTCCAGAACTCTCGATCTGCATCTCTATGGCAACAGGGAAAGCCCCATGTGTTGTCAAGGGAACTAGAATGAAAACGGAACAGAATACTCCATCATAAATAAAAGCACCTCGGTTATCGATAGTGCGTATGTTTTTTGTGTAAGCGTTTCATCTGTGTGTGTGCGTCAGTGATCTTGCTGGTGGCGGTTAGCTATCTAGCGCCACAATCCGTTGAGCTCCATGGTCACTTGGCCATATCTTCAGCCAGTGCCTTCCCCATCTTGTCCTTCAGGTATGCCACCCTCTGCCACTCCGACTTCAGCTCCACCCACTCGTAGTAGGGCACCTGGGAAGGGAAGGTACAAACGGACACTTTTTTCACAGGTTTGTCATCCACAATGCACCTTATCACCATTATCGATGCTGTTTAGTCTAAAATTGCATTACAGAATATAGATGATAGAAATGCATTTGTGCAACATGGCTTCTGTATCCCCCGGAAAAGAACATGAAGCTACACAACAGGGGCGAGAGAGAGCGAGGGAAGTATGTACAAAAATGACACCAAACGCATCATTAATGTGCATGACAATAATACTGTTTGGCGACTCCTGTTGTACATGCTATGTCCACAGGGGGGAAGCATCACCCTGTCAGGCTTTATTTCCCAATAATAATGGGCTCGCTGTACATTATCCCTTGTTGTTTTTAACGCATTAGTATGTCTTCTATGATCTTATGCATAATAACGGGGTTCTCCCCAAACGGAGTACGACTTGGTTCAGCAGCGCTTCAAATGAGTCGCACACCAGACAACCCACAGAGAGCAGCGTTGTATCGTAGAAAGAACATGTCGATGATTCCATCCAAGGTTCTGTGTTTAATATAATCGGTGGCAATGGACTGCATCGGTGGCTTTCCACAATATCTCATATCACAACACTAGCGTAGCCCAATGTTGCTAACAGATAACCTGAAAACAACCATATTCACATCATCAGCCTCTCACCTCTACTACGATCAGGTTAGCCAGCTGAAGTTGTCGCTTCATCATCACAAATCTTCCCAAGAGGTCTTTACTCCACACGCCAAAGTTGGAGAAATCCCAGGCTACAAACGCTACCCTGTAAAACAAATGGAAGAACTCAGGGTGGTGATGAGTATGGGATTAAAACAAAAGTATTCACAAACAAATTACGTAACTCTTAAAACACAATGCACAAATAAATGAGTTAATTGTATCTGTAAAGCTGTGTGAAGTGTGTGTGGTTGGTGGCTAGTTTAAGCAGCCTCACCTGGCCTGAGTCAGGCTGATTAGTCTGGGGCTGGGTAGGGCTGCACACCTGTGGTGCATTGGCTAATCAATGCACACAGGTTAAACCAGCCATCACCACACACACTCAGAGAGCACTAGCATGCTAGCTAGTTACTGCCAGCTCTATCTACAAACTCTGCAATAAACCAGTTTATTTCAACACCTTCCTGTGTTCTGAATATGGAGGAGCCCAGCAGAAGCCACATTTAGTAGAGTGTAGTATGGTCGCCTTCTACAATCTGTGCCTTTAATTTACCACTGTTATATAATTTGTATGTCAACTTAGCATTTTTCCAATGGGAATATATTTGTGAATGTCCTTTTGTTTTACCGCTCTGTTTCACACTAAATGACTCGTGTCTTGTAAAACACAGTGCACAAATACATTCTGAGTGAGTTGTATCTGTAACCCATCATTTGAATACATGTTAACTGACTTAAATATGTAGCAACTTTTGTAAAACAAATGCCTCTAATTTACAACTTGTATATAATCTGTAATAGTATAGAATATAATAGAATAGTCATATTTTTACTCAAATCCCCATTTACATGCATAATATATAATAATTCACAAACCTTAAAATAATTAGCAAATAATCAATTTAGCATATTTAGAGACATTTGTAAAACTACAGATCCTTTTGAGTCACAATGCAGGGAGGTTGAAATGCTTTCCAGTAGATGGCGCTAATGCATAATTTATGGATGCTAGCTGCTGAGGGTCTGTGTACAAACTAATGCAATTTCTAGTCTGTCATATCAGGGAAATGCAGATTTGCATTGTTTGAATCAAGAACACAAATCGTGTGTAGCAGTTCCTCCTGCCACACGCCACCTAAAGTGGCTTTCCAGGGGTTCCTCAAAGATGGGTGTTGAATAAACCGGTTTATTGCAGAATTTGAAGTTGAATGATGACAGCAGATGGTAACTAGCTAGCATGCTAGTGCTCTGGCTAGTGTGTGGTGATGGCTGGTTTAACCTGTGTGCACTGATTAGCCAATACACCACAGGTGTGCAGCCCCAGACTAACTTGGGCCAAGTGAGGCTCCTTAA
The DNA here is from genome assembly GCA_900302375.1 of Bathygadus melanobranchus. Lineage (NCBI taxonomy): Eukaryota > Metazoa > Chordata > Actinopteri > Gadiformes > Macrouridae > Bathygadus > Bathygadus melanobranchus. Next base: position 18,826 of record OMKP01033996.1, read on the forward strand.
ACCAGCCACCAAGCACACACTCGGCACACAGAGCTATCACGCAGCTAAGGGCATGGTTTAGTGTCTGGACGTTCGGCCGCGATAATGGCAGGGCAGCTAGCATCCATAAATGTTGTATTAGCGCCATCTACTGGAAAACGCTTGGTCTTTCTGCATTTGGGAATTTTCTGTGACAATGGCACAGTACAAAAGTCTCAAAAGGATCCGTAGAGATTTACAAATAAAAATGTAATCGGTCTAAAAATACTAAATTGACTATTCACACATTATTTTAAGGTTTGAGTTTCATGTATTCAATGGGTTACAAATACAACTCACTCTGCATGTATTTGTGGGCTGCGTTTTACGAGACACGAGTCATTTTGTGTGAAACAGGAACTCAAAAGAATCCACACAAATAGGTGGACATTCACAAATATATTCCCATTGAAAAAAGTTGACATACAAATGATATAACAATGGTAAATTAGGAGCACAGATACAAATCACTATGCATTTATTTATGCATTGTGTTTTACGAGGTACGTCACGAATTTTTGAACTTTTCAAAAAGTTTTAAATCCCATAGATGATAAATAGTATGCAGACTCTCCGTCTGTCTAGCACTTCACACCATCATTCTGTACACTATGGGATGTACCGGCGTGCGCCTGTGGGCAGGTCCTGCACCCCTTCTCCACCCAGTAAGTGAGGGCTGTTGACAATCTGCAGGTCCACCAGCCGGTTCTCATTGTCCACCACCACCTCGCCATCTGATTGGACAAAAAACAATGTCAACTTCACAGCCATTCCTGAATGGAAAAGCCCATCACTGTGTTAAAACAAATCAATGTCCAAGTCCACTATATAGTGAGTTTGCCATTTTGTAGTGCTGTCCGAATATATAATGATAATTATTATACCCTATATAGTGGACTCATCGTATCCTACAATGCATTGTGAAAAGTAGTGTACAACCACGAACCATATATATCGTAAATGGATTACATTTATTCCGCGCTTTCATCCAAAGCGCTTTACATTGCCTCACATTCACCCATTCATACACCGACGGCGGTATCAACCATGCAAGGCAACAACCAGCTTGTCGGGAGCAGTTAGGGTTAGGTGTCTTGCTCAGGGACACCTCGCCACTTTGCCAGAGGGAGCCAAGGATTGAACAAGCAACCTGACAACCTTGCCAGACAACCGCTCTACCTCCTAAGCGACTGCCACCATCATATGCATTGCACTGAAAGAAAAATGGCAGACGGACAAGAGGATAATTCACAAACATTTGAAGAACAATGCGACGATAAATGCGAACAAACAGAACACATTGATATTGGAGAGCATTTCCACAGAGCTCTAAAAGCTGTTTTCTAAAGAATATTATTATATAAGTGGAGTATAGTTTGTTTTTCCTTATGACGAAAGGCACAAGCCAAATCCATGTTTTTTTTTATTATATATATTAGATTTTATTTAGTTATTTAGTAGGCGTTAGGGGCGACAGTAGCTCAGGGGGTAGAGCGGTTGTCTGGCAACCGGAAGGTCGCTGGTTCGATCCCCGGCTCCGCCTAGCTAAGTGTCGAGGTGTCCCTGAGCAAGACACCTAACCCTAACTGCTCCCGACGAGCTGGTTGTTACCTTGCATGGTTGACACTGGGTGAATGTGAGGCAATGTAAAGCGCTTTGGATGAAAGCGCTATATAAATGCAGTCCATTTACCATTTAGTAGGAAAATACACCCATTAATATATGTATCATAAAAATGCACGCAGGTATTTTTTATGACATCACTATATAGTCCTCTACATAGAACTCCCTAAATAATGAGTAGAGAGTAGTGAGTGAATGAAAGATTTCAGACAGTCTACTGCCCGCATTAAAGCAAAATTCTGACTATTGCAAGCTGATGCAGTGAGTGTCTTGTACCAAAGGTCCATCCGTAAACGGTGTCCACGGCGGTCCACAGGGCATTAGTCCTCTCCTTGACCAGGAGTTGGAGAGACTCCCTCAGGCTTTTCTGTAGGGGGGAGACGGTGGGGGAAGCCGGGCAGTGGGGGAAGCCGGTCAGCAGGCTGGACAGAGCAGACTCTGCCTCTGTGGAGCCTGGGTGATCCTGCTGGAGGGTCGTGGCAATGTGGAGGAGCTTCAAGCGATAGCTCTCCATGAAAGACGCGTTGCCGACTGTGTTGACATGGTGAATAGAAGAAAACAAGTATATGCAATGTATATGTTTATATAATGTACAGTATAAACATATGCAAATATAACAATTCACTTGTATAGTGCTTTTCAAGACACCCAAAGCTGTTTAATATGCGTCATTTTCCATCAAGAATCATGCCGGTGAAAAAGACCGATGGATTCAACCCTCAACCTCATATAGCCTAGTGAAGACAAGCTAATGCTCTGTCTTTTCACCTAAATAGCTTATGTATTTAGAGGATACAATTATAATGGAGTTTCACTTTTTAATCCAAGTGTAAACTAGTGTAGCAAATGGTAGTTTGTGGATGAGGGGGACTATGATAAGTGGGTGTGTGTAGGTGTGCAGATTTTGTGAGGTATTGCAGAGATCGACTGTGTGATGACTCAGACGGACTTGTGTGTGAGATATATTCAGCGCTTCAAGCCCCACCTTCACCTTCAAAGTACCTCCCTGCTTGGGGGTAGGTACTTTCAAACTTCTTGTAAGTACCTACTCCCGAGCAGGGACATTTTTGGACGTAAAATAAGTCTGGAACTTGATTTAGACCCCAGTTACTGTGGTGGATATGTTCCTCCAAAAAGGTTCCTAGTTCCTGCGGTGGAAACACTGCTATAGTGCCATCTGCTGAGGCAGTGCGGTTAATACATTCTATAGCCTAGTCACCATGCAAATCAATTATCTACGTTATAAAAGATGCATGTGACCCATAACTTGGCTCTGTCTGAACAGGTAAAAGGTTTTTAAGCAGTCAATGATCATGGTTATCTTGTATAATTGCACCTTTTTTATGTTGCTTGCGTCAATATTTAGATATTTGATAACCATGTGAGCAAAACCCCCCCCAAACTGCAATAGAAGCCCATTCAACATCAAATTCCAAGCTAGATTCATTGTAAACACACGTTCCTGCTTCTCATGATATTGTAAATGGTAAATGGACTGCATTTATATAGCGCTTTTATCCAAAGTGCTTTACATTTGCCTCACATTCACCCATTCATACACCGACGGCGGTGTCAACCATGCAAGGCAACAACCAGCTCGTCAGGAGCAGTTAGGGTTAGGTGTCTTGCTTAGGGACACCTCGACAATTAGCTAGGCGGAGCCGGGGATCGAACCAGCGACCTTCCGGTTGCCAGACAAATTGTTGTCCTTCTAATGTCTAACATTAAAAACAAAGACCCAGAGAATCAAACCTCTAATGTGGGGTTACCTGAGAGCTTGGCTCTGTGTTCATGCTGGGGAAGGGATTGACAGTAATTAGGCTTGACCTGCTGTAGGACACAGAGAGACCAGAGCACATCCACCAGCAGAAAGGGCTCCAGGTCAGGGACAGAGCCCTCCAGGACAGAGTGAACCTGCAGAATGACACACACTTCACTGAGTGGAGGAGACAGTTGGGAAGGGGAATCATGAAGCACAATGGACAAGGAATTTCTGCTGTGGTCATAATTTCGATAAGGTAAGGAAATTACCTTACCTTAAATTACCTCACAATAACTTGTTTGTTTACCTTGCTGTAAAACTGCTCTCCATTACTGGGTTGGAAGTCCAGCCTGGCGAACGTCTTGAGTAGATTACAGATCTGTGGTGTGGTATACATCTGACTGTTTTTTGTGTAGTGCTGGAGACAAATGGATTAGAGAAGAAAACAATGACAATCCTACTTTAAAACAGAGTGATGCATAACATTCTTTATCAGTTCAGTTGGAATGAGTATACAGTATGGAACTGACGTCGGCAAAGGCCTCAAAGAGGGGGTGGTGGAGCCACTTGATGAAGGCTAGAGACTTGGCATAGCGTGTGACATCGCCGGCGCTGAATTGGGCCACTCTGGGTAGCGACTCGACTGCCATCAGCTGTAACATCTGCAAATGCTGGAATTTCAACTTCCCTGGGAAAGAACAAGGAAGAGTGGAAAACACATTCTAGGTCATTCTGACAGCTGTTTTTATTTGTACATTTAGTAATGAAATCAGTGACATGGCAATCTACAATGGTATAGCAGAACTTCTGGGGGGGGCGGCACACAGCCTTGGCGAGAAATTAAAAACTGAAAGAGGAGGAGTTACGCCTTGTTTCCTGTTTTGTTACGGATATATTCTACCAAAGAGAGAGACTAATGTGCACGAGTGGATGAAGCTTTTAGAAGGAGATTTTAGTATATTTCTACAGTGGCCAAATCTACACAGCTTTTGAAACCTTTACAGACACTTTTTTTTTTGTTGCTGACCGAGTTATTGCTTGTCGAAACAAATATGAAGTGAAAGAATTCATTCACCCACATTTGACCTACTTTAGATTACTAATCTAAAGTCTGACTTGTAAGACTAGTGACAAGTGATCTGTTTTCGTACCATAAACATAGGCCATGTCCAGCAGCAGTTCCGTGGTGAGGTCAGAGGAGGGCTTCTGGAGCAGGTGGTAGGACAGTGCCCTGAGCAAGGGAATAGATCTGCGGCCCTGAGACGCCATGGATAAACAGACACGACGGATGTCCTGCGCAGAAAAGCCCTCGGCCAGCTCCAGTGCCTGGGAATTAAAAAAAAAAAAAATGTAAATGTAAAGACATTGGCAGTAATAATGGGTCACTGGATTCATGATGCAATTTATAGTGGCCCTATTTATTAATGACCTTTTATTTCTGATCTATTTCCACCTGATTAGACACAATGTGATTTCCTACAATAAAGAAAACAGCATCAAGTTTTCATTGACTTTAAGTGAATTCAGACTCCTTGTGTTCTGAGTTGCAGCTACCTTGTCTTCTAGTCGGTCCATCAAGTTAGGTGAGAAGTGACCTCCTTTCTCTATCAGCAAACTGATAGTCTTTGCGTTGGAGATCTCAGTCCAACGCAGTTCCAGCTGTTTCAAGGCAGCTTTCACGATGGCCGTCTCCAACGATAGTGTCCTCTCCCAGCCCCAGTCCACCAGGTACACCAGCTGCTGGAGGTTTAGCAAGCGAATTCGACACAGAACTTCTTTCTGGACAGAGTTCAACACTGAAGTGGAGCTGGGAGGCAAATTCATGACCCAGAAAGATCGCAGAAGGGACACCAGTGTGCGGTTCGACACTGAAGATATCTGGAATAAGAAATAAACACAAAGAAAACATGGTTACTGCTAAGCAAAACCGAAACCGAAACATCAACAGTGCAAACATTGTTCACCTGTCTCTTGATGGTCTGCAAGATGTCCTGCAGCCTCAAATCCAACAGAAGTTCAGAATCTTTGTCTGTAACCAATCCTGCCATTGAAATCAGTTGATCCAGTTTCAACATGACGATACCAGCTTGGTTACCATCTCCCTTGTGTTTATTCCAGGCCTGCAAGATGTGCTCAGGTGTAGTAGCCTTTTCTGTCAGTTTATTCAGCTGAATCTGACTGGACGTGGCAGTCTTGTTTGTACTTGTGGCGATATCCCTACCATTATGAAGTGGCCTCTGAGGAACACATGCCCATGTTGTTGGACCCCATTGCACATCAGTTACAGATATAGGGCTAATCCAATTGGAAGCTGCCACTGTAGCCTTCGATGAGGCTCTGGAGAGAAGACGAGTACATCCAAACAGTAGACGGTAGGCCATTTGATCCGTCGGGTATGGAGCAGATAGGAAGACCTGAGACCGTGCGTGACAGATACAAGGAAGAGGAAGAAATCGCTTAATGAATTTTGTCGTTGTGGAGCAGTAGTCAGTTAGTTCATGAGTAAATCATTTAAATATCAGTAGGCCTACTGTGGATGACAATGACATTGACAACAAAAATGTAATCCTAATCCTTTTACCCATGTCGACACATTGACATTATTTTTTTTACTGTGCAGTCCTACCGACGACTTAACGTCACAATTGTAATGGCATATCCTGACCTTGTGGAGCAAAGCATCCGCTTTCCCCATGCTCAACTTCAAAACAAGTCAGCAAAGGAGCCATGTGGAAATACGCATTATCACTCATTGCATTCAAACTTACTGCAATTTAACAGATGAATAAGTCGATGAATGGAAGGAATATACGACATTCACATGTATCAGTAGACCTGTCGGTGGTCGTCGCAGGAAAATGACGTGACGCTACACCGTATCCGTAACACGACCGGATTCCCAAATAGTAATTTTTAGTTAATAATTAATAATTTAGTTATTGTTTAAAATACATGTTTTTAATTATTAATGCGTTCACTTGGGGGTGGCACATGTGGGTTTGTAATGGGGTTGTAGCGTGTCGTCATCAATGACAGCTTATGTTCCGCGACACCGTAGTAAGTTCAAAAACATGCATACTTTAGTCTCGCATACTAATAGTACGCCAGAAAACAGTACACACTGTAGTGGGTAGTACGCAGTTTCGGAGCCCATGGCTAAAAGGCGGTATTTAATGTCCTCGTAAAGTATTTAAAATCGAAGTCATGTTATAGCTCCATGCTGCAAGCCTTGTCCCTCCTTTAAGATTGAGAGTTGTAGAACAGTTGGCCTGATGTCCTATTTTAAGCCTCACTCAAAACTAAATATATCATCCAACCATGTTTCTATAACTGCCATAGTAATGTGGTGTTGGAATGTTGTGGTTCCTATGTTGAAAGATTACACAAATGTTAAATTACTTAACTATTTACTTGTGCGTGGTATCCTATGAATCAGTCAGCCAGGGGCGTCACCAGAGATATATATTTATGGTCATCCCATGAAGGTAGGGTATGACATTCACCCATTCATACACCGATGGCGGTGTCAACCATGCAAGGCAGCAGCCAGCTCATCGGGAGCAGTTGGGGTTTTGCTCGTTCGTTCTATTTGGTTCTATTTAGGCTATGCTGTCTAGGCTTCGCTTCATGGGCTAAGGTGAAGCTGCGATCAGAGCCTGATAAATGTACCCCTGCTGGACCCAAGTCCCGGGGCACATCGGGCTCAAGACGCTATATCTGTGCAAAACACAACAGCCATAATAAACACCCTCGTTGGTCCTGCAGATCAGCTAGCCCCTGTATTATCTAACATCTTCAACCTCTCCCTGGCCCAGTCCATAGTAACCACATGTTTCAAAACATCTGTTATTGTCCCTGTGCCCAAAAAACCCTCTCCAGTCAATTACGACTACCACCCTGTTGCCCTCACATCAGGCATAATGAAGTGCTTTGAGAGGATTATGAAGGACTACATCTGCTCCTCTCTGCTATGCACTCTGGACCCCCTTCAATTTGCCTACCGCCCAAACCATTCCACTGTTGACGTAGTCACTCATGTACTGCACACCGCCTTATCCCACGTGGACACCGGCAGAGGGAACTAGGTTAGAATGCTGTTCATTGACTCCCATCCTTACTGGTTAGTGAAGCGCCTGGACCTTGGTCTGCATAGCTCCCTGTACAGATGGATCCTAGACTTCCTGACTGGCAGACCACAGGTGGTTAGGGTGGGCAGCCACACCTCCTCTCTCACCCTCAACACTGGTGCTCCCCAGGGTTGTGTCCTTGGTCCCCTGCTGTACTCTTTGTACACACACGACTGTGTGGCAAAGAGTAGCTCCAACACCATCCTTAAGTTTGTGGACAATACTGTGGTGGTGGGCCTGATCACCAACAACAGTGAGATGGCCTACCTGGAGGAGGTGGAGGAGGTGGAGAACCTGACACAATGGCGCCAGGCCAACTGCCTCTCCCGCAATGTCAGCAAAACAAAGGAGCTAGTAATGGACTTCTTGAAGACGCGACAGAGGAGCTACACCACTCTCTCCATCAATGGTGGCCCCGTGGAGAGGGTGAGCAGCTTCCGATACCTCGGCGTACTCATCACCGAGGACCTGACATGGACCACTCACACTTCCACCCTGCGGTAAGGGAGAATTTTACTATACATTTAAGGGAATTATAAGTACAATCCTGCCTGGTTTTGCTAAATGAATGAACTAAATGTGGAGGAAACACTAAGAGGAGACACGTGCTTTTGTGTCAACTACTTTTATTATGTGCCACCAGTAAAAGTGGCTTTGGGGGTAACAGATGTGATTTAGGGTCTGAGAATCTGGGAAGAGACACCTAATCTTAATGGACAATCAGCCATGAGTGAGACCAGACCACAGGGGGGCTGTGGGATCAGCCACGTGTGTTAAAGATAAGCTAAGGAAATAGGGGAGGAAGAGATGGGGGATAACTTCAGGAGATGGCCTGGAGGCCATAAAGTGTGCCTGGTTAAGAAAGTTAGAGAGTTGTGGGGGAGCATCCCCTTGACTGTTATTTTTTGAATGTGAAGATGCATGGAATGTGATTGGTCAAGAGTTGGGGGATGGCCCAAGAGGATATTGGGGATAAAAAGTGTGGTTTGGGGGATGACTGCAGCTCTTTGGCAAACCAGCTCAGACTATTATGTTGCTTGCTTCAAGTGATAATAAAAGTCTTGTATTCACATCACTTCTTACTCTGTTTATTTAAAGTTAGTTAGGTGTTGTTTTTTCCACAACAGTCTCACCTATACCTATAAT
>OMKP01034023.1:0-20145 GCA_900302375.1 Bathygadus melanobranchus
GTAATCAGAGGACAATCGTCCTTTTATTTGCCACACGGTCAACACTTCAACCACACACTGCGACACACACGCAATTATTGGCGTCGCCGGTGGAATGCCTTCTCTGCCTTTATCCCATCCCAGCCGTCCTCCCCCAGGGAAAGCCAGGAGCAGTGGGCAGCCATCAGTAAGGCGCCCGGGGACCAAGTCCAAGCGCTCAGTCCTGTCTTGGTCAGGGACAGGACCGAAGAGCAATCTGTTCTTCTGCATGTTTTTGTTGTGGGGTTCTATGGGGGGAACCCGAGTGAACACGGGGAGAACATGCAAACTCCACACAGAAAGGCCCGGGAACCAGCCCCGACATGTTGCACCATGCGGTGCAACATGAACCCACAACCTTCTTGCTGTGAGGCAACAGTGCTACGCACTGAGCCACCATGCCACATAGGCTACGTCTCAGCTGCAGTAGACTATACGTCTCAGCTGCAGTAGACTATACGTCTCAGGTGCAGTAGGCTACGTCTCAGCTACAGTAGGCAACCTCTCAGCTGCAGTAGACTATACGTCTCAGCTGTAGTAGACTATACGTCTCAGCTGTAGTAGACTATACGTCTCAGCTGTAGTAGACTATACGTCTCAGCTGCAGTAGACTATACGTCTCAGCTGCAGTAGACTATACGTCTCAGCTGCAGTAGACTATACGTCTCAGCTGCAGTAGACTATACGTCTCAGCTGCAGTAGACTACGTCTCAGCTGCAGTAGGCTATACGTCTCAGCTGCAGTAGACTATACGTCTCAGCTGCAGTAGACTACGTCTCAGCTGCAGTAGACTATACGTCTCAGCTGCAGTAGACATCTCAGCTGCAGTAGACTATATGTCTCAGCTGCAGTAGGCTATACATCTCAGCTGCAGGAGACTATACGTCTCAGCTGCAGTAGGCTACGTCTCAGCTGCAGTAGACTATACGTCTCAGCTGCAGTAGGCTACGTCTCAGCTGCAGTAGGCTATACGTCTCAGCTGCAGTAGACATCTCAGCTGCAGGAGACTATACGTCTCAGCTGCAGTAGGCTACGTCTCAGCTGCAGTAGGCTATACGTCTCAGGTGCAGTAGGCTACGTCTCAAGTGCAGTAGGCTACGTCTCAGCTGCAGTAGGCTATACGTCTCAGCTGGAGTAGACTACATCTCAGCTGCAGTAGACTACGTCTCATCTGCAGTAGACTACGTCTCATCTGCAGTAGGCTGCGTCTCAGCTTCAGTAGGCTACGTCTCCGTCTCGGGAAATTGGTATAATCCACCATGGGTGTGGTGGTTACATTTGTAATACACAAAACGAGACATGCATATTTAAAAATGTCTAATATATATTTTAAATCACATTTCAACAGTTTAATTCAAAAGGCCCCAAGAGTTCTCCTGGCGAATCTCCAGGAATGCCCTCATCGCACCTTCCAATAAGATCAGCTCCCCTTCATACAAACAGCTCTCCTCAAGCGAATGCATTGTTCGTTCTGTGAGTTTGCTGCGGTTCACAGACAGGCTTCTCCTACTTCCCTCTTTCTGTCCCGACTCCTTCCGCTCTGCTGAGGTTAGCGTTCCTCAGCGAACTCAGACCGTAGAGTGTGTAGTGTCAGCAGAATTACCTGTTGCTCTGCAGCTGTCTAATCATTCAAACAGAGAGAATACACAGTGTACAGTGAGCATAAAATGTTTTTGTCGATACACCGGTATGGTGCTTCTTTTTTCTCAGCCACATGGATTAGTAGCAAGGTAAGTATCTAGTAGCAACGTTTTCTGAAGACAGTGAAATTGTTATTTCCTCAATTTATATTTGTGCTATGGCGCCCCCTGTTGACGCAGAGCTGACCCACAAACATCTAACTGTTCTGTTTGTGTGTCCGCCCATCTGCCTTTCTGCTTTTTTCTCTTTGAATTTCCAAAGAATATTGTCTCATGTACAGTTTCAGTGCAAGTACATGTTACCATGAATATGTTTAATTGTCAAAATGATGTATGTGTATGTATATAATATAGAGCAGCCTCTACATATATGGCATTAATCAGAATCAATTATCCTTTCTGCCGTTGCTTACAGATCCAGTATATAGTATATATATATATTTTTTTTCCTACTATACATAACCATGGAGATGAAAGGGGGCGGGGTTAACCCTAACCCTAACCCTTATTCCATGTGTGGGTGCAGGTTACTGGAGGAGGAGTCGACAAAGAGGGCGGAGCTTGAACAGCTCCACCTGCGGCAGCAGAGAGCCATTTCGGAAACGGAGGCAGAGAAACAGGAGCTGGAGAAAGAGAGGCGGGCCAAGGATAGCGCCCTGCAGGACGCCATGCAACAGCTGGAACATCTGGAGAGCGAGAGACAAGGGGCACTTGAGCAGTACCAGGTACAGCAGCACTAGTAGTCTATATATATGTTTATATATATACTGTGTATGTATATGTGTGTGTGTGCATCTTTTGTTTACATAGTTTTCCACTATGTAAAGTGTCTTACTGAATGATGATACTGAATGAAAGGTACTCTACAAGTCCAATTTGTCATTATTAGTAGCAGTAGTGGTAGTTACTGTAATACTACCGGGTACAGGAACACTAGTACTGTCAAGCAATACCAGGTACAGGTACACTAGTAGTACTGTGGACCAGTACCAGGTACATACACACACACAGACACACACACACACAGGTTCAGTTTCAGTTTAAATTAGTAGTTAAGTGCTACTGTCTGACTGTGTGTGTGCGTGTGCGTGTGTGTGTGTGGTCCAGGCGGTGATGAAGAAGCTAGAGGATGCTGCCAACAACACCAGGACCTGGAAACACAAGGTGGACGAACATGAGGGCCTGGTACGACTCATCCAACCAGGTGTGTGTGCGTGTGTGTGTGTTCCAGGGTTTCATATCTGAGAAATGGTATGAATACATTCAATCATGTGGCTGGAAGCAGGTATCTATAAGCGCGTTATTGGCAAACACACACTTGGCCAGTTGTAGTAAACTGTGTTTGTAAAGGTTTCACATCAACAACGTGTTACAATATATTTTCAACATGTTGTCATTTGGTTGCTAGGTAACAAGGGGATTAGATTAGATTACAATATATTTTTTCAACATATTGTCATTTGGTTGCTACGTAACAAGGGGATTAGATTACATTAGATTGCAATATTATCAACATATTGTCGTTTGGTCACTAGGTAACAAGGGATTAGATTAGATTAGAACATATTTTCAACATGTTGTGGTTTGGTCACTAGGTAACAAGGGGACTCAGATGATCACCAACTGGGGCCCGGCAGCATTCTCTGAGGTGGAGCTCAGCGTGCGAGAGAAGGAGTGGCAGGAGAGGAAGAGACAGGCCTCACAGGCCCAGTAGAACCACCAATGCCTCCACCACCTTCCACCAGGACCGCCAACCCCACCCGGAGGATCAGCAGCTGGGCTCCAGCTCTCCATCTGGTCTGACATCTGTGATTCCAAGCAGTACTTGAAGATCGGTTAACGTAGCACGATACAAGGGCTCGCTATTTCATATCACATAACAACATATAACAACAGCATTTCCATGTTTAATATCTTTTTCTTAACGGCTAATGTGAAAAAATGCTTTTTTTAAATGTTAGTCATGTGGTAGATTGTTTGGTCATCAATGCACAAAGTTTTGAATGTCAAAGTTAAGAATTTCATGGAAAACCTATTTGTCTTTGATCAGTTTTGGTATTGAATCAAAATTCAGTTTGGTTGATCCAATGTTGGCTCAAAGTATTCACAGTATTTGTTGAGCAATTCCCCGACCTGGAACTCATTTGTGTGCGTGATTTGGTTGCACGATCGAGAGATCCGTGACAAATGTCAACTGTTTTTGTTACACCCAAGCTGTCTGAAATAATTCTGGTGACACTGTTAATCGCCTCTCAAAAAGAATAGAATAGAATAGAACAGAATACATCCCCTATGTCTGCAGCCTAATTCCAACCTACTCTTTAATGACATGTATCTGGATTCACTGTCAGTTATGTTGGGTAGAAGCATCTCCTAAGTGACTCATTAGAAGAATAGAATGGGATAGAACGTCGCTCTGTGTGTCTCTGAAGTGCACTCCTTTATGACTAAAATATGTAAATGACAAAATGAAAGCGAATAGAAAACCATATATATCACTAGAAGAGCACCAAATACAGGTTATTCAGTACATGTTTCTGATTGGTTTCAATTGCTGTGACATCAGCTGGTGCTAATGTGAGTGAGTGCGAATCTCACAGATACGATGCTGCCTATGGATGGTTATAGGAAGGGGAATGTCAGTGGTTTAGTGACTCACTCAGTAGATAGCTACTCTTTTGATTGTGATTTAAAATATATATACACAGTATATTTGAATTATTTCAACCTATTGAACTCTTCTAATATCATCAAATATGATCCAGTTTTACCTTAGCCGGAAGAAGATGGTCTCTCTAATGGGTTGTTTGAATCTACTAATGAAAAGGAATCATGAATTACAGAATCAAGACTACTCTGCCTGATGCTGATTGGTCGAATTACCTAAGGGGACTATTATTGGCCCCATGACACATGCTTTAGGGGGCCCTGGTCTGGAGAATATGATGTGAGAGGAGAAATTAGCTGTTCACTCTGGTAACACTTATTTTATTTTTATTTCTTTAGCTTATACTTTTGAAAGGGATTTTTGTAAATAGGTTAAAGGAGCCCTATTGTAACATCAGGTGTGGCAAATAAAAGGACGGTTGTCCTCTGATTACTTACTATTACTTAGGTGTCATATCGATAAGCCATTACAAAATGTATCCATTTGTGACATCACCCCCTCTTCCGCGACCTCCACTGGCTCCCTGTAATCGCTCGCATCAGATTCAAGACGTTGGTACTGGCCTACAAGGCTGTCAGTGGAACTGCCCCCACCTACCTTCTAGCATTAGTTAGACCCCATGCCCCAGCTCAAGCACTCCGCTCAACTACTTCATGGTCAACTACTTGATGGTGTAGTTGACCTCGCAAAGAGCAAGCAAACGTCGCTCCGCCAAGTCGCAACTCTTCTCTGTTTTGGCACCGCTGTAATAGAACGAGCTCCCGACCGATGTCAGGACAACAGAGTCTCTCACCAGCTTCTGCAAGAGACTAAAGACTCACCTGTTCAGAGTTCACCTGGACTCTGCATAGCTTCTCTCCTTACCCACCTCTCCTCCCTAACCCATTCCCACCTACCCAACCAGGGTTTGAATCCCATTCCCTCTTGGATCCCTAGCACTTACTTGTATGTTCGTACGTCCTGGTACTTAAAATAGTACTTAGCATTGTGTAGCATCGTATACTGGCTGTCTCACTGTCTACCAGCAAGGGGTCAACCTAGCAATCATAAGTGTATGAAATTTGTTCTGTTGCTATGTTGTTGTTTCACTCTTTTGACAAATGTACTTAGTGTAAGTTGGTTTGGACAAAAGTGTCTGCCAAATGCCTTAAATGTAAATGGAAGACAAGTGGGAGTGTCCACTCAGATGTATGATGGATAGATCAACTCCAGCTTACCAGTTGATACAGTCCAGCGATCCACTCCTTCCAACATTGTGATGTCACAAAGGGCTGGCTTTTGAAATGGCTTGTGAAAAATGTTAAATTGGGGCCCTTTAACACCTATAACATATATGTGTGTGTGCGTGTTAGAGTGTGTTAATGTGTGTTGAATGACATAATCTAAACGTTTTGTGTAAAAACTCATATTTAACATATTAACACACCTGTAATTCAAAACTCACATTTACATGATGATGACATGAGTATTTGAATTTCATCAAGAAGTGGTCTTGAATTCCCCCTCCTATCCCTAGACCAATATGTCTAAAAGCTAGAGTTTATAATGTTAATCTTTTGCCTTATTTAAACAGTGTATAGTGCAGTTTACTGCTCACACTGTCTTTCTTGCTAACTGTTGATTATTTTTACTGTTATATTCTAACCTTTTGATACTGTTATCGTGTGTAGTTACGTTAAATCTTGCATTGTTAATTTTTATTGTATATAAGTAAACACTGAAGTCTTTAATAAATACATTTAGTCGACGTATCTGATTATTCTGTTATCGCACTAGGTGGTGCTGTTTCACAATACCTGTCGGCAAAGTCTATGGGCTGTTTCAAATGTTCATGTAGGCCTACATGGCGTCTTCGTCACCGTGACGTCGTGTCTAGACCCTCTAGTTTTCCAAAATAATAAATGCTTGCGCCATCCTTATTGAATTAATTGGCATTATGGGATGGATGAAATGTCCGCCCTTATTTGGAGTCGCTACAATTTATTTAATAAAAATGTGTTTTTAACTATTTTGATCTTATTTAGGGCCACGACATAATAAGATACTGGTTTCAAATAATTCGTAGTAGTGTATTGACTTGCATAGGCTACTTAATTCAGAGCATGCCTCAGAGACATGGTTATTCAGTAGTTGGATTTATGTTCTTTTGAAATGACAATGTACTCCGATCAGGTTAGAGGAAGACCTACCTCTCCATCATAACATCCTATTTCGTTTCTGGGGTAGGGTTATCTATATTTTATATATTTAGCGTTATTAAAATCACTATAGGCCTAATTCAAATGCCTACTATGTCTGACTGGAGAAAAGTCCTCCTTGTAGATAGGCTACGTGTTGATCGACCCTCCAATTTCAGATCTCAATCTCCGCACATTTCCCAATCCCAATTTCTCCTCCACCTCTCCATCTCTCTCGTGCGCTGGTCGTTAATTTCGGAGGACGGGAAGAGAAGACAGAGCGACGGGAAAGACCAAACAAACACACACTAATCGCGTCCCACAAAATCTGGGGTCCAGATGCGTGCGGCGCATACCTCCGCTGCGCTAGCATCACTTTTACGCAACACGATGACCTGTCGTTAACGGCGAGTATAGCGCGGCGCATGCGCACGCTGCAGCGACTCCCCGCCCTCCGTTTTTTCCCCTCTCCCTCCCAGTTCCCCGCCGTGACCCCCAGCAGCGTCTGCATCCCATCATCTCGCTCGTTCTCGTTTAAACATCCTCGCACTCATCAGCCCCGGGTTGTGAGGCTTGTGGCACGCGTGGCGCATTCCTTTGTGGTGATGTGAAGCAGAAATGCATTAAATTCTCGATCTGGAATCCATCGCAGGGGGCGAACGAGCCGCTGAGCTGTTGGGAAAGAAAAGGGTCGATTGGGTCGAGGTCCTATCGAACCACCCCCCTCCCTCCTATAGGCCTACACTTGACTCACTATCTTAAGTATCTGCACATCTGTAATCCAATGTGTTTGACAACGGCCGAGGAATCCAAAAATGTATGTCTCAAGCGTTTCAGGAATTCGGGGTATTTACAGTAGACCTATACGCGGGATGGAACTATACAGAGTTCAATAGAGAACAGTGGGCCTCGCATCGCACCGTCCACACACAACACAATTTATGAGCCCAATAGGTGCGATTCCGCGACCCCAAGTGATGAAGCATCTGGCGTGAGAGTTATAAAAATAGCATATCGCCTCATCTTTTTTATATTAAAGATCTCTATGGAGGATTCAAACGTAGGAAGGAAGGAAGGAACGCCGCATGGATAAACGACGTCAGAAGATTATTCTCCGCCTCATAAAACAACAGAACAAAACATGTGCCCAGAAAGTAAAATATAGGCCTAACGACATTACACTGTAGAGTGTCACTCTTGAATGTCAGAGGAATTTCACCTTCAACCTCATATTACCTGCGCGCCGTCGACGCAATCCCCTATCATTCAGCACGTTTCTTCTCATCGCCTGTGCTTGCCGTTATACTGCGATATAAAGCCGGAGTTTATATAATGGACTCACAACAAAGCAGTGAAGGTTTCTAGATATCCCGCGAGGTTCAAGGGTTCCGTGGTGAGGCAGAATTTAGGACGGAAAGATCTGGCTCTAATCAGCGCGTCGAACCAGACTGCGCGCCCACAGGCAGGCAGGCAGCACCCGGGGCCGCGGAAGGGGAATGGAGCCCACGTTAGTTCCAATAGTTCTACAGATATAAATAGGCCTACATTTTGACGAAGAGATGAGATAAAGTTGAAACGCGTGCCACACTCTTATGCATTTTATTTACAGGTCATTGGTTGCACTCGCTCCTAGAAGTGTGTGAAACACACGAGGAAGGAATTGCGCACGCACGCACACACACACACACACACACACACACACACACGTATGTGCATATAGCCTATATATATAGTATAGCAAGAAGAAAACGTGAATGGAGCGGTGTGTCCACGGATAATGTTCGCTCGCATTGTCTCTCCGTGGAATGGTGTACGTGACAAGGGGCCTCTGATCCTCTTCCTCCCCCGCAAACACAAAGGAATGTGTGGCAAGGCGCAAATATAAAACACAAGTGTTTCTGAAAAAAAATCCAACCCCCATGGACCGCTCGCACACTCCTGCCAGCGCATTAGGTTATCCCGTTTCCCTTTGAGCCTGACTTCATTTTAAGTGTTTCGAGTTTGGAATTGGCCCACTTCCATCACATTGTTTACCGCCATTCTGGTTAATTAGGCAGAGTAAATCAACTCGTGCTAAACGCCGGAGCTCTGCGGAAAACAACGAAATCATCTCGTCTGTTGGGGGCATGACCAAAGGTAGAAATACCGTCAATTCGCAACATCTCCTCATCCATTCATTAGGCATACCATAGGCGGCCCTAGATTAACAAGACAGCAAATACCCACCAAACTTTTTGACGAATAGATAGAAGGCCTACAACGTGATAACTCTACTCCAAATACCATCAGCAACTCTTGATTTATTGTTTGTTTATTTCTTTGATGTTGCTGGCAGCGGAATAAGAGGTTTACAGGTCTGAAGCCATCATTCAGCATATATAGGCCTAGGCTAACGGAGCTTCTAGAAATAAGAATTCCCCGATATTAAAAACATCTCTCTAACCCAACTACACATATAAAAATTGTTATTGAACTGCATCTTCCAATGCTTATTTTTCCTCAGACTTGTGGTAGGCCCATCTCCTTGGAACCATACAGACCATGAGAACAACGTGGCGGACATTGGCTCTGTCCAATTCTTGAGCACCAGACAGCGCCAGGTCGCATCTTCAATGATTTGAACCACTAGGCTCAGTATGCGGACACAGCGGGGAATTGCTATCAGTCAAAGAAGACGTTTTTCTGTCCCTGTTGCATGCGATGTCTGTCTGCCTGAGGTGAGGTTGCTGAGGTTTGCTAACACTTGTTAGCTTGGTGACTGTATCGCGTTAGCAAGCAAAAGGTATTTTAAAATGTATTGCCCTCCGGAGGAACATGAGTCAGTTTGAATTGAAGCGAATGGATTGTGGAAATATGTGCTAAGTATATTGCAGATCTACAGCCTATTGGCTTAGTAGAAAAATAAAGAGCGTAGCAAAGATAATGATGATGATGATGAGGATGAGGATGAGGATGAGGATGAGGATGAGGATGATGGTCCAGGTCCGGATGGCCTAGTATGTGTGTTTTCTTCAGAGGAGAGTTAAAAATGCCCTGCTAATTTAGGTTTTAAATGAATACATGTTATCCATCAGTGCCTCCTCAAATTAATTTTGTGTGTTACTGGAATTAATATTAGCCTACATTTAATTGAAGCTATTCTTTATGTGTAGTATTAATAATTTTCTGCTTTTCCCCAAACTCACACTAGTAGCTTGGTTCAGATTTGTAACTTCACAGAGAACTGCTTAATTCATTGAACTGGGATATATTATTGTAAATACATGTCTTTGAAACAACTGTAGATGCATTGCATATCTATTTATAATTGTCATTCAACATATGCTTTTGTCCACAGTGACATACAGTAAAATCCTTTACACGTCATGAAGGAGCAGCTGGGGTTATAGGCATCTTAGGGATGCCTGCAGGTAGATTGCAGACATCAGGGTTTGAAGCCAGAAACCTTTTGCTGGGAGTCAAACCTAAGCTTAACCAGTAACACTACACTCTCCTGTACCTTCTGAGATAGAGCTTGATAAAAAAACACTTGGTATTTCTGCCAACTATGTCTTTTTTGTGTTACATTGAAAGGATGCGCTGGTACCAGCGATGATGCAGATGACACATCCAGATGTGACCTTGAGCTCAATAAGAGATGGGTATCCATGTTCAATTCGTTACTTTGACTTTTTTGGCCTATTTTTGGACATGTTAAAGCATGGCAGATGTGTCTAATAGAGAAGAATGTATTATTATGTCAATCAATATTTTTCCACTGACCAAACTGTCAAAGATGTGGAATGTCAGTTGTTGACACAGTATGATGTGTGATGTGTCACAAAGAACGAATAGCCTGCTTGCGTGAGTTTGTGAGGCAGAAGTGTAACTACACAAGATTAATTCGGCCAGGAGGAAGTATTATTGGTACATTCCTGGGTGGACAAAACAAAATTGCGCTTTTCTCCTGGGGAGGGCAGTAAAGTAGGCCTGTTACAAACTAATTCCACGGAAGGTCAGCAGCACTTGGGGTGAGGAAGAGGTCATTCCTCTCTCTGCATCACACATGTTTTCAGTGCACTATAGAACATGGTGTGCCGCCAATAGGGGCTATTTTTAAATATGTGCGTGAATGGATGGGGGCCCCCAGCAGCCTTCTACACCACGAGCAGGTGACTGATGAAGATCGACTCTGCCCGTTGTTTTGTGGATTGCTACACGAAGAAACTTCCCTTTCATCGCGAGCAGCCTTTCAGTTCTTAATAGGCTACACGTGGCTGTGATTTGTTCAGTCTACTGGGACTTCATGTTTTCTTAAATAACCCCCACCGCGGCAACCTTGTTCTATTTGCGTCTCCTGTAGGTACGTGCGGCAGGCCGGAAGATTGGTGTGAAAAAAGAAAAAGGTATTTGGACAAGCGCTGACTGAATGCCGTCCTCAAGTTGAAGTTGTTGCCCAGAAAATAAACCCTGGGGCTTAGGAGGAGATGGATCAACTTCTGGATTATTAACACTATAGGCGGAAGGTGAGATATGATAATTGACGGCTGGAACATAGTTCTCTCTTTCAGTTCACACAGCGTTGTGGCGTGATGGTTGGTCCCATATGCTATTACTGGGTGTTTAGTCAAATATTTGGGAAGCTAAGAAAAAGCCCCAAGGCTCACACATGTTTAGAGATCAGAGTTTCAGGGTCTAACCCTGATTCAGAGATCAGGGTTAGAGACCAAAAAATAAAGTTCAAAAATGAAGAAAAGACGCTGGCTCAATTATTGTATAACCACACATTAACAGAGACCATGTTGCATAATGAATTGTTTCTCCTCACATGACAAGATGAGATGGAGAGCATTCAGTAAGAAACGATGGGTTTGGTGCGTCATGGATTCATCTATAGAAATCATACGTCTTCCCCCATCCAGATACAACAGAGATTTTTTGTAAACTTTGACATCTCTGATCAGTACACACAATTTGCTGCATCTGTGGACATTGGGGATTGAACCCAGCACCAAACACCCACCCTAGACTGCAAGTACTGTATACACTCATACTTGTCACATATTGTTCTAACCTTTTTTTTTAACCTTTTATCTGATGAACATTTCACAAACATAGATTATTCATCAATTTACGTTCTATCTCTATCTGTTATTGTTTGTCTACTGTATTGTTCATTTCTGTGAGGCGAGACAAGGATGTACTATTTACGAGAAGTTTTAAGGGAGTCTGAGATCATATGATTGTTTGGGCAAGTCCACTAGCTGTGTCGATGGATAGTTCAACCTACAAATTGGTACAGTCCACTGGGTCTATCCACCCTACAGCTGGGTGGACACTCCCATATGTGATGTCACTATAGGGTACAATTTGAAATGGCTTGAATCAACTTGAAGTACTATTTTTATAATAATAAGAATAAGAATAAGAATAAGCATAATAAGAATAACAATATGTTGGTATTATTGATATTAATATTAATGATATTATAATACTTTGTTATTATTATTATTACTGGTATTGGTTTTAGAAAGAGTGATTCAATCCTCTTAGATGATGCAATGTGGTACCGTGTGTTGTATTTACATGGGCGGGAAATACAAATATAAATATTGTTGCTATGGCACCATGGTAGATTACAGGCTATATCTGTGGGGAGGCCAAATATCAGGGGGAAATAAAATGGAGCTTTGCATAAACAGATATTTAAACAAATAAATCAGTGTTGAATTTGACACCAACAAATGCTGACGTTGTTTAGACAACTTGTAGTTGATGGAAATTGTGTTCGTTTGACTGCTTAGCAAACACAGCAGTTGCCTCTGTTACCGAGAAGAATGTGCCAAGTCAGTCTGCCAACTTTAAATAATAAACTTTGTATCTACGACAATTAATCACATTTAAAATAAATAGCAAACAAACATGATTGGCAAGCAATGTTTATCTTCTGCGAGTCAGTCAAAGGCATATGAGAAAGCAACTCAAATATCTAAATGAACACAAAAAAATTAACAGTCCATAATTTGATGCAATTTAAAGCCATTGTTAACTTCCCTGTAATCTTTAATTCAGAGCAGAGCTTAGAAACCACACATAAATGAATCATGTACCATTTTACATTCAGGGAATTTGGACAGCATGCACAATGACTTAACATGAGGTGAGAATCATAGCGTCTTGCTGTAGTGTAATATACTATTATTGTTAGTGTTAGTTTCCTGACGATTGCACCAGGTATTGGTGCATTTGTTGTCTTTAACATTTTAAGTGAACTAAGCCTAACTGCAGTGAAAGTCAAACACCAAAAATAATCTTTCTCTGGACTTTTTGCAAATTGAGTCACATGACTACTTGGATTGACTACTAATTTTCAGAGGTCTCATATATTCTGCCTATCCCTTCGGGTGGTTCATGATATGTGCACGCACACACACACAATTCAGCTATTTCCCCTGGATGTTGCAAATGTTCAACCTAGTGTGTTTCCACACAAAACACTTGCAGTGAATTTCCATTGTGTACAGAGGAACAGAGGAATGTTCCTTGTACTCGAACAAGTGCATATCAGTCAGTCAAGTTTCTTTGTAAACCATAAACCTTTAAATATTCTGTTGGTATAGGCAACAAGTAAATTGTGTAGCCTGCAGATGTTTTCTTTCGGTAATAAAAGTTGTACCATTGCAAAAGGTTTGTTTTCGAGCTATCTAGCTAAAGCAGACAGTAATATAGTAAGGAGTACGTAGTAAGTCATTGGTAGTATAGGATGTCATGGCATGGTCAATAGTTTAATGCTCTTTATTGCTAGACTCAACATCCTGTGTGATTTTTCTAAACAATAAAGGAGAAATCCAACAGAAAGTAGAGCTGCATCTTAAAAGCGAAAGATTGTAAGCAACATTATTGATGCATTACACCTTGATCATTCATTTAATAGAAACTAGGAGAAGAAAAAAACAAAGCTGCTGCCCTCCATCTGGAGCGCCTGATTAGCTTAAAATGTCCACTTGGTTTTAAGGGCACTATGGCAGATGCCAAGTCACAAATATCTCAAGAACCAGTCTTTGTATCACATATTTTGTAAGTAAATCACATCTATGACAACATGATCAAGGATCTAGATATATACTGTAGATAGATGGAATACTTGGTCATAATCCACTTCCCAGAACCACAAACACATTTTCGATATCTATATTCGATTTTTAGGCTAGTCTTCTTTTTTCACCTTTATCTGAAAATGTTGGTGATGAAAGATGTTGGCCAATGGTATCAGCATCAATGCACCATGGCACTCTGTCATTACACAACCGGAATAGAAACATCTTTATAATGATGTCAGGAACACTGTGAATGCTTACATAATGTCACTGAAGTCTTTAGGCAACAAGGAAGCGTGCCATCATCAACACCTTGAAGGACAGTATCAACACCTTGAAGTATTCTGGATGCAGAATAGTCTCTATGGAACAGTTGGGGCTTCAAGACCAAACTACATTGGACAATTAGTTTGTCACCTAAACATTCAAAAATCAAATCATTCACACATGGTACACTGAGAAAAGAATTGGTGCTTTTCACATCAACGGATTGGTCATGTTTTTTTTCCAGTATCATTATTTTATATTTTAGCATAGAAGGATCCTTGCTCCTTCACATGACATGAACCCATAGAGCAAGATGCCTAAACCCCTACCAGCCTTAATGACATGAACCTATAGAGCAAGCATCCTCAAAGTCCGGACTCCGGTCGGGATCTGGACCGAACCACAACTGTCTCCGGACTTGTGTCTCCTCGTGTGTGTGTCACACACTTCTAGGAGCGAGTGCAAATTATACTTTTCATATGTATTATATATTTTATCTGAGAGACATCGCTGCGATGCAACGAGTCAAAATTATCAGTTTTCTCCACTGCAAGCAGCGCTCCACTTGTCCAACTGTCTATGTGAGGATGTCTACTCTGCTTTGGTCCAATCACATTCAGTGTACCGTCATCTCCATGACAACAGAGTTATCTTTTTGGTCTTTTTTTACGAAGCTAGCAATGTACAATAGTTCTGGACTTATTTGGACTTTGATTCCTTGAATAGTTTTTAATTCACCTTTGGTGGGTGGGTGTGTGAACCGGTTGGGGGAGAATGGGGAAATGGTGATTTATTATAATTGTTTAAAAGCTTGACTGACGGACCTTTGTCTTATTGAACATTTTCTTTGTGGACCTTTAAGATTTGTATTTGAGTACCCCTGCTATAGAGCAAGATGCCTAACCCCTACTTGCCTTAATGACATGAACCTATAGAGCAAGATGACTAACCCCTACCTCCACCTTAATGACATGAACCCATAGAGCAAGATGCCTAACCCCTACCTGCACCTTAATGACATGAACCCATAGAGCAAGATGCCTAACCCCTACCTGCACCTTAATGACATGAACCCATAGAGCAAGATGCCTAACCCCTACCTGCACCTTAATGACATGAACCCATAGAGCAAGATGCCTAACCCCTACCTGCACCTTAATGACATGAACCCATAGAGCAAGATGCCTAACCCCTACCTGCACCTTAATGACATGAACCCATAGAGCAAGATGCCTAACCCCTACCTGCACCTTAATGACATGAACCTATAGAGCAAGATGCCTAACCCCTACCTGCACCTTAATGACATGACTGAATTTGCTGTTAGTGACGTTGGATGAAAGTGTCTCTACAATCACTAAATTGATACTGAATGACTGATAGACTCGCTACGTCGTAAGCAATTGGTTTCTAAATCCGCAAGCTGCTTCTGGTCATGTTAGGTCAATGGTATTAAATGTTCTCTTCCCCTTGCAGCATAAGGTTCACCAAATAAGCATCCATCAGTAATTACGTTTAAACAGCACATTCTGCATGCTAGGCTGCATTTATTAAAGCCGGTTCATGGTAGACTGTTAAGACCTCAGTGTGAGGGGTTATCTACCCCATTTTCTACTATGAAGTAGCATTCAAGGTAATTAAACACGTAGAGAGGTATGACGTCTGGACGAAGGCCACTTAAGTGGCCATGTCTTGTCATTATGTCGGGATTCCGTGCATTTGCCATAGCAACGCTGCTCGCCTAAAAGCCATTAAAATAGAGTTGGACCTGTTTGGTGCAAGTTTACAGTTACAGGTGACTAAGTGAGCTTGGCTTTTATGGTCATCCAGTAATAATGTAATTCACAAACACGTCTACAGACTATTATGGATGCTTAAAATGGACACAGACAAGGAACTTTTCAACCTGGCTGTGAAGACAACATAAAATGGCTTCCGGAGTGTATCATGTCTTTTTTTTACTAGGAAAATACATCACATTACTAAAGCAATACATCATATTGCTGTTGTCGTCAGTTCAGAGGTAAAATAAGAAATTTAAAAAAACTGTTGAATAGATTAATAATGTGAACACTTGCTAAACCATTTATTTAAAATGTATTTCTAATTTGTTGACATGGCTAAATTGTCTGGGAGTCCCTCCCAGTGGGTCTGGCATCCAGGTACTGCTCCCTCCCTCCCTCTATAAAGCCTTTCACGTTGGCTTTGGGAGTTTCAGAGCAGAACCAGTATATCTTATCTCCTCACTGCCTGGGCCAAGACACTCACTCTGCAGGGACACACTTAGATGCACACCTTTGGACCCACTCATTTAGAGGTAAGGCTCATATTTGTTGTATTTGTTATTCAAGTATGTTTCTAATAACTTCCAGAATTACAATTTCCAGGTATTAAACAATGTAATTGTTTTTTGTTCTAATGGTACAAATCAGGCAAAATGTGAAACTGAATTAAATATTATTATTAGTTTTATTTAAATTTTAATTTTAGGTTACTTTGATAAGCTAAAGTTTAATCGTTGTTATGGGGGGGAGATAGATATCCAAACATAATGAATCATGTATTTTTAAAACTTTCTTCTTACTGTTGGGGGAAATGGGTCATTCAATAGTGTTGATCCTCTCACTGTACTTGCCTTTACGTTAGGTGGACTTAAAGGTGCACAGTGCTTCAGGTGTATTGTACTTCAGATACCTCACCAACAGTCACCTGTTGGACGCGGTCACCTTGTGGCTTTGCAGGCAGTTCAGTTCAGAGCACACCTTGGTCTTCTATCCAACTCTCCTACCTCCTATCTCCCCTCTGCCAGCTAGTATGAGGTCCGCCCTGCATACCGTCATCTGCTGCTGTCTCTTCTCCTCTGTCCTGGCACTGGAGAGGAACTCTGACAAGGACGCCGACTCCACACTGAAAAAGAGGTGAGTGGGCTGGTGATGAATGAAGTCATGAATTAATATGTTGATTCTTTCCTTATAGTAGTCCTCAGGGTTAGTTTTTCTGCAGTGTGTGTGTGGGAGAGGGAAATAGTGGTTATGTTGGTGTGTGAATGACAGGGAGATAGGGTGTGAGCCTCTCTGTGTGTGTGTGTGTGTGTGTGTGTGTGTGTGAGAGAGAGAGAGAGAGAGAGAGAGGGTGTGTGTGAGTGAGCCATAGGGGGTATGTTTCCTATTCAGTTTCACTTGAACCAAGCAGCCCTCTGTGAGCCGAGAAGGAGGAGGAATATGTATGATGTACGCTACTCTCTGGTGATATAACAGCTATGCAGACGCACAGTATTGATGTTGGTAAGAGAGGCTCCTTATGAATGTTTAACATGCGCCCCCTCTGGCAGGTTTGCAGTATGGCTGCAGGGCCGGGTGAAGAGAGAGCTCTGCCACAGCTGTGCAAGGGCCAGCGAGGCGGGCCCCCAGCCTCAGGTTGAGGCCAGACATGAAGAAGGTCCAGAGGCCCTCGCACTTCAGCGGTGAGAGGAGTAACTGAGCAGCTTTTTCTATAATATTCAAAATGGGTCACTTCATTATTTAATTTCATATTATTTTTTTAATGTCATTCCTTCTTTTGACCTCAGGTTGACCGACAGATCCTCAAGGTCGTCGGGGACCAAAAAGTCTGGATGTCAACTGATAACGTGCAGGGTGCATGACCTCATCTTCTGGGTACACCAGATCAACGACAAGACGATCGATCCCACCGCACCCGTGGACAAGATCGGTTCCCGCGGCTACGGGCGTCGCCGGCGTTCCCTGAAGGGTCTGCCGGCCGCCAGGCCGACGACACACACTAGGCACGGCGAATCCCGTCGCGAAGATCACGGACACATTGTTCCCCGCGCGTTGTCATGAGGATGACGGAAGGGACAGAGTTCCGTTGGTTCCTAATTCCCTCGCGGCTGATGGAGTTAAGTTCACACAGCGGTTCCAATCCGAAATATTTCAGCCCATTTGATACCAGTCCGAATAAACTTGGGAATCACATCCATTTAATTTTTTTCTTTTCTTGCTGGAAGAGCTTTTTTTTTACGCACCAACACAAATACGCATCCCAACGCTGCTTTTGTAGTTGTATACCAGTGTTTGAAGAGAAGGCTTAAATGTAAACACATGTGTGTTTTATGGATGAATTCATGGCCTTGATAAGAGTATTTCTTTCTGTGCTTCAGCTGGCAACGCTAATCTTCCTCTGTCAAGAGCTGTCCCAGAAGATGATTCCTTCTAAATCACCCAAGTCGAGGGCCAGTTGGAGACAGGTTTCGAGGGCCATTGGGAAAAAAGACCAAACAAGCGTGGATTTTTGTAATTCTTCACAAAATCCCTTTCGCAAAAAGATACTGTAAAGTAATCCAAATCCTCTAATGAACTGATGGGATAACATAATTGTTGTTTATTTGTGGAGGTTTTAAAGGATTTATAAATGTGTACCACAATATATGCTTCGAATTTGTATATATGGCAGTGTATGAGGTTAAACATAGGTTATATGGATTGCATTTGCAGGTTATAGACATATATTTTTTGTACAATCTTACATTTAGATTAAATAAATAAATATACATTTGAATGTTAATGAAGTATTTATAAGCATCTTAATTGTGTTACGTTGACATGTAGCCAATGTAGCCTATAATATGTTGTGTCCTACCTTACGTCAGTCTATGTTTAGTAATCCTGGTTCTGATGTTTAATGGCCCTTTTTTGGAAATGTGAAATATACTGTAGTCTGTATGTGCCATCATACATGATATGATGTTATGATATGATTAAAGTGGTGGGAATGAAGAAGACCATAGGATTCTATGTTCTTGAATGGTCGGCGACTCTGTGGCGTACAAGACTTCAAATCCCATGTCACCTTCCGTTGAGTGTCAAATGCTTTGCTGCCCCCTATCTTTTCAACTGACCACATAACATGTTGCAACGCTCAAAGGAAAATCGATGGTATTATGTGTGATATTTATATATATATGTAATATTTACACGTGTGCGCATCATAATAAATTGTAAAATGGAGTGCATTTTACACTAACACTAAACCATACACGTTATCTAGGTGGGTATGGGTTTGCTCAAGAGCACTCCGACACTTAACCAGGAGGTAGCCTACTGAGAACCACTAGGATACTGCGCTTTAGAATAGTTAGTGCTAGTAGTTGTCATAGTAGTAATGTAGTAGTCGTGTAATACGTTGTCATAGTAATATGTAGTATTAGTAGTAGTTAGTAGTAATCGGCTTAATAGTATGCATTCTTAGTACATACGTTGGTCATATAGCCTACAACTTAGTCTAGTCGGAATTGTGTGAATTCACTGGAACGTTTTTATCAATAGGTGCTTGAGCTGTGTTGTCATGCATTATAACGAAATACAAGTGTAATCTAGGTTAGATCAGATTAGAGTAGATTATACGATACTTAAATTAAATCAAGTAAAAACCTTATTCGTAGTAACTTTCTACCAACGTGGTTCCCATGACAACCTTTAGTATAAAAACCCACATTGTTAAAATAAACAACTAATATTACATTAAAATGAAGATTCCTCATTTTTCTACGTTTATTTCTGAGTGGAAGTTTATTTTACTGCCCAGATGGTGGCAGAAGAGTTCCTCTGAAACAAAATTCGCTTACAAATCGTATCATCAATAATTATATTGCCCTTAAAAAAACAGTATTCCACATTTTTACTAGGCTGTGGCTTTATGCAAACACATACGCAAATTAACTTTAACATTTGACTGTAATTGTATGTCAACTGACACGTCCCGCATGGTGCAACATGTCGGGGCTGGTTCCCGGGCCTTTCTGTGTGGAGTTTGCATGTTCTCCCCGTGTTCACTCGGGTTCCCCCCATAGAACCCCACAACAAAAACATGCAGAAGAACAGATTGCTCTTCGGTCCTGTCCCTGACCAGGACAGGACTGAGCGCTTGGACTTGGTCCCCGGGCGCCTTACTGATGGCTGCCCACTGCTCCTGGCTTTCCCTGGGGGAGGACGGTCAGGATGGGAAAAACGCAGAGAAGGCATTCCACCGGCGACGCCAATAATTGCGTGTGTGTGTGTGTGTATGTGTGTCGCCGCTCACAGTGTGTGGTTGAAGTGTCGACCGTGTGGCAAATAAAGGACCAATGTCCTCTGATTACTTTTTAATGTCCTCTGATTACTACTAAAAGACTAAAAGGCACATTCAAGGCCGGCGTGTCTGCTCTCTCATACCTGGCCTCTACGAGGCCGGCGTGTCTGCTCTCTCCTACCTGGCCTCTACGAGGCCGGCGTGTCTGCTCTCTCCTACCTGGCCTCTACGAG
>OMKP01034032.1:0-10590 GCA_900302375.1 Bathygadus melanobranchus
TCTAGTCTGTTATCTGTGTTAATCTTGTCTGTTATCTGTGTTAATCTAGTCTGTTATCTGTGTTAATCTGGTCTGTTATCTGTGTTAATCTAGTCTGTTATCTGTGTTAACCTGGTCTGTTATCTGTGTTAATCTGGTCTGTTATCTGTGTTAATCTAGTCTGTTATCTGTGTTAACCTGGTCTGTTATCTGTGTTAATCTAGTCTGGTATCTGTGTTAATCTGGTCTGTTATCTGTGTTAATCTGGTCTGTTATCTGTGTTAATCTGGTCTGTTATCTGTGTTAATCTCACCTGGGGGCAGCTCCTGGGCGATCTTGTGCGCGGTGGCGGCCGCCCACTCAGGGCTTTGGATGCATCGGATGTAGTCCATGATGGTCTTGGCCACGTGGAAGGTGTGCTTGTTGGGGCAGTGCCTCAGGCCTCGGCTGCTCTGCTCCAGGAGTAAAGGCTTCATGCTCTTCTCAAACACGTGGTTGACAGCAGACATGTAGAGCTTATCCAGGCTCACCTGCGCACACGTGGGGAACCCCTTTGTTTAGCTTAGTTTCCTGGGTTTGACTCGTCTTTTTTAATTCTAGCTTTAGATGCATTAAAGGGGACCTGTTGTAGAATGCTTTTATCATTACATCTTCGAAACTATTCTGAAATGTGTAGTAAAACAATGTGGGTGACCTATCGTGTGATATCCAGCCCTGAACTAGTGCTGGCTCTGTAAAATGGCCCCATGCTCTGATTAGCTAAGTGTGCGAGGAGCGAGGATGTAAATAGAGAATTTGTATAAATCGGTCCTTTAAGTACACTTATAAGTGTCTTTCAAGTGAGGCTGAGAGCAACTAAAGCACACCGACTACTATAATGATCAACTAGACTTAAAGCACTTCAGATACAGATTAGATACTGGATACAAATGCATGATGGCTAGAATTGGTTACACTAGATTAGAATAGATTATCAATAAGAAGAATAAAAAGAGATGAACAAACAGTATGATGCTCATTGTCTGGGCTTCATTGATAATGAACCGAAGAATGAGAGGAGCGGTACCTTCATCAGCTTGCTAATCAGCAGGAGTGTAGGGAAGGTTTCCTGGCTGAGCTCAGGAGCTGGGGAACGGACGGCTTGTTAGTGGCTCTTCCACTGAATTGAACACTAGTCAGAAACGGGACTACTACAGACATAATCATCACAAGGAATGGATCCCAACGTTTGTCAAATAAACTCATGAAATGAATATATAATGAAACATATTATGGTAGTCAACTGTTTTGTTTCTATCCCGCTGCTGATCACGTCCTCATGGTAGCCTATTCAGAGTAGACCCACATTGAGGCCAGCGGACTCACCGATGATCTTCCAGTAGTGGGTGGTGTGCATGAGCATGTGGAAGGGCAGCCGGGTGTGAGCCAGGGCGCTGGGCTGCAGGCAGTTCTCCAGCAGGTAGGAGCTCTCTACGTCCGAGGGCGGGGCAATGCGTCGGTAGGACTGCAGGTGCTGCAGGAGGCCTACGGCCTGGTGGAAGGGGAGGGGGGTTTTACAATATATCGTCGGAGAGGTACGTGTCGGGAGAGGTAGAGCTGGGAGGCCACGTATGGTGAGGTTGAGAGATGTTAAATGTTGTCTGGGATGACATCTTAAATGTGGACTGTTAGAAGTAAAATATTGTATAATTCTAAAGTTATTTCACATCAATACTGTGAAATTGGAGTTTGACAATGTCCAGCTCTAGTTAAAGGCATATATGTCAATTTAGAACATCTTGCCTGTCAATCACATTCATACACACACATTATCAAAGCTCCACCACCAATGCAACACTTCAAGATGGCGGAGAAACCTAGAGAAGGAGCAGAGCAGAGGTGGAGCAGAGCAGAGGTGGAGCAGGCGTTTTCTTTGGGTTGCTTATTTTCATAATGTTGCTCTATTCTGCTCTCCCTTCACAACTGTCACTATATTACCCAGCCCCTTTTAAGGGCTATACAAATACACTTGACTTCACCTCACACCCAACATACCCTTTTGCGCACATGAATACATAAACCATACGGGACGCCATGTATTCCTGATACAGTAGCGGGCGGAACGCGTACCTGGCTGACTGAGAAGCTGGTGACGTTTTCGTCTGCAGTCTGGATGATCTTCAGCACCACCTGGATCCTCTCGTAGTTGTACGGGCTGAGCTGAGGAACCACAAAAAAGGAAGAAAATCAGACACAAGGAGGCACGCTGTCGAATTGACAAAACTACTATTATGTGTATGTGTTACCGTGTGGGAGACAAGCCACAGAAAATAGATACCTACTAACACTTCTATTTACTATATATGTCATTTAGCAGATGCTTTTAGCAAGTTAAAGCAACCTTTTTAGATGCACACCATTAAGGACCAGGTAGACACTTGGGATCGAACCCAGAACTTATCAGGTGAGAGCATAAACGCTGCTGCTGCTGATACTACTACTACTACTAGTTTCATTCCATGCGCTCTCACCTTGAGCAAGGCAGCACTGAGGCTGTCGGTGAGGTTGCTGGTGCTTTGCAACATGGGGATGATGTTCAGGACGCGCTCCATGGCATCCGTGTGGCCCAGAGGAGAAAACTCAACCTCGTCTGTCACCGCGGCAACCCCCTGCTCCTCGTCCTCCTCCTGCAGCAGTATCAGCGTGGTGATGTACTGGTTGATCACCGTGTCCCGGTCCAGGCCGAAGGCGCTTGATTGGAATCAAGAAGGCACTCGTCAACAGAGGTGGCACACACAGGGTCACAATGTAAAAATCCTCCACATAGTTCAGAGGTCATAATATGCAACTCCCGCAACTTATAGGTTTAAATTTGTTGGCCCCCAATATCAGCGGAACCACTACAACAGATTGAGGCTGTGTTTATCTGGCAGTCAACAGCGTATTGGTCTGGTATCTCAGCATTCATATGTCAGTACTAACTCATGTCAACCATGAGAATTTAAATGAATATTTAGCTTTTAGGATTTGGAGTCCAGCTGGATATAGTGCCCAGGCTGTTCCACTTCCAACTAAAAGTGGCTCTGGGTTTGATACCAGGCATCCACGGCCTGGGGTCTGACCTGCAGTACTGCAGGATGACGTCGGCCGTGATGTTCCGGTTCTTCACCAGGACAGGGATCAGATTGGTCTTCATCTCCGGAGGCTGACGGAACACAGACTGGATGGAGATCTGGGAGGAGAGCAGGGTGTGTAAAACAGTAAGTTGTATAGTGACTGGCTAAACAAAGACAGATGCATATTAGTATTAGTATTAATAGAGCTGGGATTAAGGTTAGCTCATGGGGGTTAATGGGGGGTAGGAGCCGGATGTGAGACAATCATCTCATAGCCTTCTTGATCAACATATTCCAATTACTAATCTAAACTTATCATAATATTTCATTTTGTCAACATCATATCTCTATCTATTTTGATACAGTGACAGTTCTCTATCGGTCAAACCAGAAGGATTCAACAGGAGGTTTCTGGAACTAACCCCTAGTTTTCCTAGCTTGATGCCCCACTCAGCGTCCGTGATGACCGACAGAAACTTCTCTTCCTCTGACTTCTCTTGGTACAGGTGGCACAGTTGAGCCCCTACCACAGCGACCGCCTAGAAAAGAAACAAATGTTCATGAAATATGTTAGGACGGCGCTAAGCGTAGAAATGTCCAGTACGCTTTTACATTGATAGTCACTGAAATGACCCAGGATTATTCATGGCTTGCATTCACTGATAATTCATATCTTCTTCTTCTTTTCTTCATAGCATCTTACATAATACGGGTGTGAAGTGAAACAATTCGGTTGAGTCTGAATCGGTGCCAGGTGATATCACTTGAAGAGCTGCAGAACTGCAATACTTTCACCAGAGAAGGAGCTGTCATTCAGGTTAGATTTTAGTGATTTGTAACACCTAGATTTGAATAGATTAAAAAACAAAGGATATTGGCCGTCACTCACCATGATTTTGTCATAGTTTTGCCAAGTGTTGTCAACCACCTTCCACAGTAGTTTGAAGACCTCCGTCTTGGACAGGAGAGTGCAGAGTCCGATAGCCAAGTCACAATCCAACACTCTCCAGTTGAACACCTTGAGCACAGAGGGAGACCCCGATATGATGATTACAAACAAAATGCTCATACAGAGGCACTATGAGGTAGAGGCACCATGAGGTAGAGGCACCATGAGGCAGAGACACTATGACGTGCAGGCACTATGAGGTAGAGGTACCATGAGGTAGAGGCACTATGAGGTACTATGACGTAGAGGTAGGTAATGTAACTTTGTGCAAAGTTACTATGTCACGTTGCACAATAGCGGCCTCTCGTGGCCAGAGTTGGCACAAGAGAGCGTTGGATGGCTGATGGGCTCTTTGGTACAACGGTCGGCACCCTATCTGACACGAAAAACTGCACAAAAGCAGCACAACTAGGTCTTCTTAATTGGTTTTCCACTTAAATATTAGTTTTGACGTCACAGCCTCTCATTGTATTCTCCAGCCATTGTCGAGCATGATTCCCTGGGTCGATCGTATGGATTGCAATTATTCTATAAACATTTCATAACTTGCATACATTTGATCCAAAGCAAAAATGTAAAACTATGGCCATTAAAGGAAACGCCTAATATGGCCATATATAAATCAGATAGTCAGCAAGTAGGTATTCGTTAAACGGTTTTAAGCCACGCGATGTTCAAAGCCGCGTGTCGCCATACAGCCACTTCCAGCACTGCTCAAAACCTCCATTATATTAAACGCAGAACAAGACATGAAAATGAATCTCCCGCCGCGCGTAACCCTTTCTGCTACACAACACAGCACTCTGTGGCTCGCTTGTGCGCGACCCGCGATACACTGAAGCTCTGCCCTTCGTTGTAGTTCAAAATTTTCAAGCGTTATTCAAATAAAACACGTGTTTTAACCAATTGAACCGTTTCAGAAATGAAATGAGGGAAGAAAAAAAAAAAACACGACCACGTCAGCTAAATGTCAATCCTACTTTGACATGTGGCATGGCGGACGCTGGAACGGAGCGTGCTGACACAGCGCTGCGGTTACATCCCTTGGGGGGGGGGAACCTGTACGTTCGAGGGATGGACCTACCTTGTTTAAGAGGGCCACGGCGACGCTGTTAAGGGTGGCTATAGTCCTCTTGTGGACTTCTTTCAGCAAGGCGTTGTACTGATGAAGACGGTCTGTATCGTAGAGCTGGGAGAACGTAAAGCAAAACAAGTTATTGGCTTGGTACATTACAATAAACAGAGAGATATAAGAAAGTAGGAAAAAAGGACACTCAAGTCAAGAAACAAATACAAAATAGAAATATTTACAATACAGAATAAGAAAAAACTAATAAAAAAGGATGTGCAATATCGGTCTTTTGAATGCAAAAGCTTTGTGCAAGAATGTGCCAAAAATATGAACCAGGGGTACAGTACGTGAATGCAACATGTAGTCTCTAGTTTGTCATTGAAAGAGGTGCTGAGCCTCAGTGAGGCTACCGTGTATAAATAAAACCTCTTATCCTCTGGATCTTTTTTTGCCCCGCAAACCTAACCCAACCATCATCCCACATACCTGTGTGCTGAGCCTGAGGTCCATGATATTGGAGGTGACGTTCTGCAGGCAGCTGCCATAGGAGTTGACGAGCACCCGGAGGGCCAGCTCCAGCTGACTGCACTCCTGCAGCATCTGCAGCATGTTGTCCAGAGGGCCGAGCAGAGGACGCAGGTAGTCACTCCCTGCAAACACAGCCCAGCTTTAGTAGGACATCATATGGAGCTTTAGTAGGACATCATATGGAGCTTTAGTAGGACATCATATGGAGCTTTAGTAGGACATCATATGGAGCTTTAGTAGGACATCATATGGAGCTTTGGTAGGACATCATATGGAGCTTTAGTAGGACATCATATGGAGCTTTGGTAGGACATTAGTAGCTCAGGAGGTAGAGCGGTTGTCGAGTTGTCCCTGAGCAAGACACCCAACCCTAAATGCTCCCAACGAGCTGGTTGTTACCTTGCATGGTTGACACCGCCATCGGTGTGTGAATGGGTGAATGTGCGGCAATGTAAAGCGCTTTGGATAAAAGCGCTATATAAATGCAATCCATTTAACATTTACTATTATAATACATGAACAGAGTAGTTACCATCTTCAAAAGAGCAGTGTGACAGACAGGAGCAGTCCAGCGGGTATAGCTTGATATCTGAAAGAAGAACAACATTCTTCCCTTTGACTGCTTGCTAATTGGCTACACCAATACACTGACCATAAAAACATGACAAAGAACCAACCAATAAAACATAAGTCCTTAAAGACACAAAATTACAAACACTAGACAGCACAAGGCAAGACAAAGGACACACAGAGACACACACAGAGACACACACACACTATTTTTGCTTACCTGGGGATAGAGGCAGCAAACTGTTTGTGATTTCATACTGCACTGGCAGCACGGACACTTCGTCTAAAACGATGCAGTCCTCATTAAACAGATCCTGGAAACTCCACTGAGAGTACGGATCCCTCTCCGCCTCCAAGGTCAAATCCTACAGAGGATTCAGCTTTGTAAGACCATGCACCACTGGTCCCGTTATCTGCTTCGTCAAGTTAGTCAGGGACATTGGAAATGAATGGATACTTTGAGGTTGTTGTTGTTTTCTTAACATGTAATGTATTTCGATGGGAACATTGTGCTTGGAGAGTGGGTATATTTTTAGTACTTGAAGAGTGGGTATATTATATTACTTGGGGGAGTGGGTATATTTTATTACTGGGGGAGTGGGTATATTTTAGTAATTGGGGGAGAGGGTGTATTTTATTACTTGGGGAGAGGGTGTATTTTATTACTTGGGGAGTGGGTATATTTTAGTACTTGGGGAGTGGGTATATTTTAGTACTTGGGGAGTGGGTATATTTTAGTACTTGGGGAGTGGGTATATTTTAGTACTTGGGGAGTGGGTATATTTTAGTACTTGGGGGAGTGGGTATATTTTAGTACTTGGGGAGTGGGTATATTTTAGTACTTGGGGGAGTGGGTATATTTTAGTACTTGGGGGAGTGGGTATATTTTAGTACTTGGGGAGTGGGTATATTTTAGTACTTGGGGAGTGGGTATATTTTAGTACTTGGGGGAGTGGGTATATTTTAGTACTTGGGGGAGTGGGTACGTATATATCACGTATAATCTACCAATCTAATAACATTTTTTCACAGCATCAAAAAGCTAGTGTGCGGTTTGATGATACTGACCTTGGCTATGAAACCGTAGTTGTCTGAAAACTGACATTGATGATAAACATCCATGGCTATCCTGGTACTCTTGCACAGCTCCAAGCAGTCCAGCAGCAGGTCTGAAACCGGACACTCCAGCTAGACAACATGCTACTTCACACAGCACCCACGACAAAGTTTCTAGCCTTCCACAGTGGTTCTCTGTATAAGAATGTGTGTGTGTGCTTACTTGGGTGACACACAGTGATGGCTTGGCAGGCCAGGTGGTGGATAAGTGCCGGGAGGTCTGCGCCGTCCGGTAGAACCATGGGCGTGTCCGCCTCCAACATCTGGCACAGCCTCTGGGCAGCGGTGAACAGGACCTTCCCTGTACCCGGGTTACTGTGGTGCTCGTACAACTCACTGGAGAAATACATGGATAATACATTAATTATAAATGATTGGCAGGGTCACACTGAGTCAGAGCTTGTGTGTAGTTATATGTATCTGTGCAATATATGTATTGTCCTCTACTACAACCATTGAAGCCTACTAAAAACTGTTAATATCTGTTAAAAACCCTCTTTTCACTATAAAACCTTCACTATAAAAATAGTGAAGGTATCTTATAGCGTCAATATCTACCTGATGTATGCAAGCTACCCAGAGATGCCTTCTCCAAATCACTGTAAGCATAGCCAGCCTTGAGCCAAGCTAGCCTTCAGCCTAGTCTAGCTAGACCAGCCATGGTTCCTAGCCTAGCCAGGCATGGTTCCTAGCCTTGCCAGGCATGGGCCCCCTATGCACTGACCTGAGTATCTTGAGGGCCTTTTCCACCTTGCCCACGCCCAGAGCGCGCAGGGCCAGGTCTGACCACAGCTCCTGCTCGGTGCGCTGCAGTTGCCACCCCAAGCGCCGCAGGCCCGCCTGGGTGGAGATGGTCTTGGTCTTGCCGTCCGAGTCATTGGCCACCGTGGGCGTGTCCGGGAGCTGTCCCCTCGGCTGGCGGCGGCCCCGTGTATTCTCGTAGGCCATGATGTGGTGCTCCTGGATCTGCTGTCGCACCCTGGGGTCCTCGTAATTGGTGGGGGTGAAGAAGACGTCAAAGTCCTCCTGGTGGAGAAGAAGATTGGATTATGGATCACTTGTGTTTGTTAGAGAGGGACACATGGACATGGATTGATGTTATGACGTCAGACTACAATGTCTGGGATTTTGATTATGAGAAAACTTAGTAGTTTGTCTGTTCCTCTTAGTCTGTAATATAGTCTGTAAGGCTAAAATTGTGGATGTTGATCAATGGCCTCGTCATCATGTCAACATTACTAGACAAGTTTTCAAAATGTTCTCATAAACCACCAATTGATAGTTATGCTAACAAATGCCATCACATTCAACATTGTGGCATTTGTTCAAAATCTATAGTTATCTACTAATTATTGGTTAGATTAATACAGGCAACCAGAGCTCACCTGAAGGTGCGCGATGGCTTTGAACATGATCAGGTTGTTGTCACACTCCATAGTCTTAAGGACGTCTTCTGCACAACAAGAGAAGAGAACAATGTGTTGGGTTATTTTTCACACACGCTCTTTTTAGTAGCATATGCAAGCAAAAATGGGCTTACATTTACATTTTGGGCATTTGGCAGACACTTCTGTCCAAAGCGACTTACAATAAGTACATTTGTCGAAAGAGTGAAATAACAATATATCGCTGACGGTACAGTAAGATTTGAATAGAACAAGTTTCAAGCACTCATGATTGCTAGGTTGACCCGTTGCTGGCAAAACAGTAAGATAGCCAGGATAAGATACTACACAAGTACTATTTTTAAGTGCCAGGACGTACAAACATATAAGCTTAGTGTAGAGCCCTGTCTCAACCAAGAACTTTCATATGAATAAACCATTACATATATGTTAATATTAGAAATGAACAACGTAACACTAATATGAACATCAAAAACATACAAAATGTAATACTAACAGTAACTGAAAGCACCAAGGTGTGTGCATGGCATGCATGTGCACATTTTTCCTTCATTCTGACACAATGACTAAATACCTTTTTGGATTATGTGCAAGTACTTCAATGCCTCCACCATGACTTGAGCAATGACCATCTGATGTTTCTTGTGCTGTTGAGAGGAGGAAGGCAGAGATAGAACTATCAGAAAACCACATTTTACATGAATAATTTCAATTTCCCAGTGTTATAAATAAGACTGTCTATCTGCTGACCTCATCAGAAACATGTTCTTTGTCCTCCAGCTGCAGTCTGGCCCACGTAGTCAGACGCTCCACCACACACTCTGTCTCCCCGGACGACAGCTGCTTCAGGAGGCTCATGCACGCCTCGGTCTGCAAGGACAACACACCGGTGAAACTCTACTCAGCGCGCTTCCCGGTTATTAGTCCCAATGTGCTTGACATGCTGTGGACGTACCTTGCCCTGAGCTATGAGCTCCAGCAGATACAGGTAGTATATCTGAGAGGTGGGTAGTTTGTACGTGTCGGCTAACTTCAGGGAGTCCTCTAAAGAAGAGGACAGGTTCTGCCTCAGGATGTATCGGATCAGCGCCTGTGGGGGAACAGACCCACCGCTCAGGAGCGTTGTCACAAAGGTTCTTGTTCATCTTAGTACAACAACACACGCCAACCGGCAATTAGTTGAAATGCCTCGAGCAAGACACCTAACCCCAACGAGCTGATTGTTGCCTTGCATGGTTGACACCGCCGTCGGTGTATGAATGGGTGAATGTGAGGCAATGTAAAGCGCTTTGGATAAAAGCGCTATATAAATAACCCATTTATATATAAATAATCCATTTACAAACTCACCATAACTTGTGCGTTGTTGGAGAGGTTGAAATTGCGGATTCCGTATCCTCTGAGGAGTTTTCTTATCTCCATTAGATGGTAGCTTTCTTTTAAAAGCTTTTGTCTGGGGGTTTACAGAAGAAGAAACACTTTTAGAGGGGGATTCGAAGAGCAAATCAAGGCTTAAAATCTAAAACGCAAAACATTACCACGACTGGTGAAATATGGGTTACCACTAATATTTACATTTACATTTAGAGCATTTGGCAGACGCTTTTATCCAAAGCGACTTACAAAAAAGTAACACATTTGTTGAAAGAGGGAGACAACAATATATCGCTGAAGGTAGAGTGCAATTAGAATAGATAATATATAGAATAGATAATAGATAGATAATATCCACCATCGGAAAAGCTTGTCACCATCGTGCTCTCAGTTACTCCCCAAGCCAATTACAGATAATCATTTACTAATTTGATCATATAGAAACAATAATAACAATAACAATGAATAAGAAGTGAACAGCCTCCAATGCCCATTTGGATA
>OMKP01034055.1:0-14740 GCA_900302375.1 Bathygadus melanobranchus
ATTTTAGTCATTTCTTCATGGACATCCCATCCTGCTGTTGTCTGGTCACCCCTAACCCCCCACATACTGTCACCCCACACCCTAGTGTCACACACACACACACACATGCACATGCACACACAGACACACAAACACATGCACACACATGCATGCACGCACACACACACACACACACAAATATATTTCGAGAGAGAGACACACACACACATATACACACTTGCATAGACACACACACACAGTCACCCCCACATCTCACCACAACATGGAAACGGGAGAGTCTGAGGCTCTCAGTTTTATGAGGAAGCTCAGCTTTCTGTAGAGCCAAGATGTCAGCCGGTCTCCAGTCCAACTGCATGGGCTATGATATGAAGCTAGCCCATGCTGCACATGTTCTGTATGAAAAGGTGTCTTCAGTCTAAATGTATATACGTGTCTATATGTCTCTATCTGAATGGCCTGTGTTTATGGACATCATGCTCAACGTCATTGGCTAACTGCTAACTGCTACTTGTTTCTGTTATTAAGCTTTTAAGGACTGTGGAACTGTGTCTACAGTCTACAAGTATCTATATATGTTTATATGCGTTTCTATCAACTTGTCCACACGCGTCTCTGTGACCTGAATGGCTTTTTTGTGGACATGTTGCCTCGTATTGTCGGCTAACTGTTACGCTAGCTGTGCTACTTTCCTAGATTAAGCTAGTACTGCTTTTAAGGACTGTGGAGACTGCTGCACTTTTGCTACTGTATGAAGCAGTATATAAAAGTGTCTCTACCCGTCAACTGTCTATAGGGGTTTCTCCCTGAATGGCCTGTGTTCATGGACATGTTGTTGAGCATTGCTAGCTTTTAGCTAGCAATCTAGCTAGCTGCTACTTTTCTCTGTTACTGGTCCTGGTTCAGTTACTGGTTCTGTTACTGATCCTGATCCTGACCCTGATCCTGGTTCAGTGACTGACCCTGGTTCAGTTAATGATCCTGGTTCTGTTAGTGACCCTGGTCCTGTTACTGATCCTGATCCTGGTTCTTTTCCTGATCCCGGTTCTGTTAATGGCCATGACCCTGGTTCTGTTACTGACCGTGGTTCTGTCCCCTGCAGGTCATTACCTGAGGAGCAGGCCAAGGCCCAGCTGGTTCAGTGTCTCCAGTCCCCCACGGAGCCCCTTGCGGTCCCTGAGGCCCCCCGTGAAGAGTTCCACATGCAGCCAGCAGCGGCCCCCGTCTCTGCCCCAGCCCCCGCCTCCGAGCCCCGGAAGAGCAGAGTCCGTGAGCGCCGACGAGATGGCCGATCTAAGACCTACGACTGGTCAGAGTTCAGGACGGGCCAGACAACTGACCCCATGGACCTCAGCTCCACTCTGCCTTCCTCCTCCACCACCACCACCTCTTCCTCATCCTACTCCTCCTCCACAGCCTCCTCCCCCGGCTCTACCACCTCCTCTCCCCAAACCTCCTCCTCCATCTCCGCTCCACCTCCCCAGGTCACCGCTGCAACCGGCGTAGACGGGGGTCACACACCAAACACGGTCACCGTTACCACGACGGCCACGCTGAACACCACACCCACGCCTCAGCCGCAGTTGGCTCCACCCCCTGACCAGGGAGTGATGGAGGTGGACGGGCAGGGAGAGGCGGTCTCAGAAGGCATCTCGCAGCGGCAGAGCCGTGTGGAGCGGGAGGAGGAGCAGGAGGAGGATCACCAGGTGGAGATCGAGGAGCGCTGGCATCAGGTGGAGACCACGCCCCTCAGGGAGGAGAAGCAGGTGCCCATCGCCACGGCAACCACCGTCGGCGCCGACAGACAACCTCCTCGAGAACTCGCCACTCTGCTCAACAAGGAGGTGGGTTCCCCGTGATCCTACTCTGAAACATTCAAACATTCACATTTAGAGAAGATATTTTACGGTCAAAAACAGAATGGCACGTTTAGTTATGTTGACATCATCCCTCATCCTCCAGTACAAACAAAAACATCCAAAGTAACAATCTGGTAAGGGTGAGGAGTCAGGTCCTGGGCCCTCAAGTGTTTACAGAAAGGAAACCCTAATTTATATATATCAGAGTTTACCCACTTTGAGACCCTGTCCCCTGATATAAGGTACACTTATACACTACTGATTTTTGCTGAACAAAATAAAAGTATTGAAAGGTTAAGTTTTTCACACACACCCACACACACACACCCACACCCACACACACACACACACAGTCACAGAACACATTCACAACATGGCTGTGTTGTGAATGAAAGCAGGAACATTGCCAGGGGAGGCACGTAAAGAGACCCTTTCGGGTGGAGCGAGCAAACCAATCACCAGACTCCACTGGCGATGTATTTGAATCCGCGACTGTTTATCTTAAGGCACCAATGCTTTTCGGGTGATTCGATAACAATATCAATATAACTTATTTTGTATGCAAACAAGCTCCTTTTCTGGACTGTCCCTTCACTGTCCCTTCACTCAACTATTCCTGCATTGCAATGCCAGGTGTGAAAGGGCGCAAGATGGAAATGTTCTGGACCGTAGCTGCGTGTGAAAATAGTGAAAATCTAAATCTATTTCAAGTGCCGTGACATACAAAGATACAGGATGCTACATAATGCAAGTACAATTTTGAAGTGCCAGGACATACAAGTGCTAGGGATCCAAGAGGGGATCCAGGAGAATACATATGTCAATGTAGGGTGAGGTGGATCTGTCTCAGGTCTTTAGAAGTGATGATGATGGCGATGAAGAAGGGTGCTATGTGTTCAGCTGGTATGAGGGGGTATAATGTCTTGTGTGGTGTGACTCCAGCTGGGTGAGAAGCAGAAGGAGTTGGACCGGCTGCAGGAGCAGAACCTCCATCTGAAGGAGCAGTTGGAGGAGGCGCGAGGCCGTGAGCACAGCGCCAGGGAGGGCTACGTCCTGCAGGTAAACCCCCCCACCAACACCACCAACACCAACACCACCACCACCAGCAGGGTGCACATCATGGTTTCATCTCATACAGTTTGATAAACTGGCGCCATCTACTGAAATCAAGGAACCATCTTAAATACTTCCAAGATGGTGGCAGGGGTTTATTATCAATGAGGGCTTAGAGCACAACGACTTTACGTATATGGATATTTCCCACATGTGTTGTATCATTCAAGTGGCCGCACAATTGGACACATGTAACACACATAACTATAAATACAGTGATTATTGGATAGAATTACACAGTATTTCTTATCACTTTTGGTGTGTGGCTGATAAGATATAACTCTACTAATATGTGTATGGGCTTAGACTCTGCGTATGTTGTGACTGTGATTTGCATGGTTGTGGTGTGTTGGGCATGAGGTTTCACTAATCGGTGTATGGGGGCTCACATCTCCTTGGGATTTGATTGTGTGCGACAGATATTGTCCAGGTAAGAGACTTGATCAACAAGCCTTGCGCTGTGCTTTTTCTCCGTCTTCACCTCTGCTCATCCTTCTACTCTTCTTTCACTCATGTTGTTTTGCATGTTGTTGTTTTTTGCGGGAGTCACATGGGTTCTGCTACATTTCTTTAATTTATTAGTGTTTGCATGTAATTTTAAGTTTTGTAGACCTGTATTGCGGATACAGATTCATAGGATGTTCATTGATAGAATAATCTTAACTGCACATTCATAAGAAACACCATGGCCCCAAACACCTCCCACCCCCAACACCTCACTCCCTCCCAAACACCTCACTCCCTCCCAAACACTTCACTCTCCAAACACCTCATTCCCTCCCCAAACACCTCAATCTTCAAACACCTCACTCCTCAAACATCTCCCTCCTCAAACATCTCACTCCTCAAACACCTCACTCCCTCTCCAAACACCTCGATCCCTCTCCAAACCCCTCACTCCCTCTCCAAACACCTCACACCTCAAACACCTCACTCTCTCCCAAACACCTCACTCTCTCCCAAAAACCTCACCCCCTCCCCAACACTTCACTCTCCAAAACCTCACTCTCCAAACACCTCACTCCCCAAACATCTCACTCCCCAACACTTCAGTCTGGCTCACAGGCCAGTATGGCTACCAGCGTTCAGGAGAAAATATCAGTTATTTCGATACCATAATGATGAGCACTAAGTAGAACCCATATACATGGTATTATATTATTGAAATCTTAATCGTTCACAGAAAGGGTTTTTGGTTTTCTCACTGTGGATTTTAGGCTTAGAGGCCCTTGTAGAATGGTATTGTGAGAAACTGGTAGT
This sequence comes from Bathygadus melanobranchus, assembly GCA_900302375.1. Classification (NCBI taxonomy): domain Eukaryota; kingdom Metazoa; phylum Chordata; class Actinopteri; order Gadiformes; family Macrouridae; genus Bathygadus; species Bathygadus melanobranchus. The sequence continues at coordinate 4,230 of OMKP01034055.1, forward strand.
TTCGCCACCTCTTTCCACTCTTGTGTTTCATGTAGTTGGTCACTATTTTATTTGTTTTGTCCACCATCTTCCACCATCTTCCATCACTCCTGAAAAAGCACAGTGGAAAGCTTAGGATGAAGCTTCTTCGTAACATTAATGGAACCTTTTCCAGTTTGACTGGAAGTGCAAGGATAATTCTCCGATATTCCTATCACCCTTGGAGATGTGCTCATCCATACGCCCTTGCAAGGCGGAGTGATGTCACTAACCAAGCTTGTTGTCGTCAATCTTTTCAAGAGTTCCACGACCCCCTCCTCCTCGCCACACAGATCGCCACGGCAACGTCCACACAAGCTCAGCATGTACTCACACGTCGATGGGGAGCCTCAGCAGGATGTCCTTTCACAGCAGCTCCCCACATTGAGAAGGAGCTACACCGAAACCCTGGGCTCTGTGGGCCACCATGAGGCCCAGATCCAGGCCTTGCAGGCCAAATTAGCCTCAGCCATGGCAGAGATCCTGGCCAGTGAGCAGGCAGTGGTCCGCATGCGCAACGAGCTGAAGTTGGAGCAGGAGCGCTCAAGGGACCACGAGGAGGAGTTTGGCCACAGTGAGGCCACCCTGCGAGCCCAGCTCCGAGAAAACGAGGACAGGCTCCGCGAGGTGGAGGCCAGCCTCTTGGAGAGGAACCAGGTCCTTAGGCACATGGAGAGGCAGCAGGCCCTCCAGAGAGACCACCACAGGGAGGTCCAGAGGCTCCAGGAGAGGCTGCAGGAGGTGAGCGCAAGGTTGAATGCCACAGAGGAGGCTCAGGCCCTGAAGGAGGAGCGCCTAAGACAGGAGCAACAGGGCTTGCAAGAGGCATATGAGAGGGAGAAGCAGCACCTAACTGAGCTGTTAACAGAGGCTGAAATCTCCCAGAAAGAGATGGAGAGTAAACTGTGGGAAGCAGAGTTGCAGGTGGAGGCCCTGCTGAGAGGGAGGCACTCCTCCTGTGGAAAGGAGGGCAGAGAGGAGGTGCTGAAGCTAGAGGAGGAGCTGAGCCAGAAGTCCAACCTGGTGGACACCTTGAGGGAGAGCGTCCGTCGGCTGGAGGAGGAGAAAGGTCATCTCACCTGCCGCTGTCAGGAGCTCCTCAACCAGATAGCAGAAGCAGACTGTGAGGTGACCAAGCTGCGCAGCCGCTTGGACACTGAGGAGGCCAACTACTACAGCCTGGAGCACTCCTATAAACGAGCCTCACAGGAGTTCCAGAGCATGGGCCAGTTTCTGCGGGAGAAAGAGCAGGAGATCCGCCAAACGAAGGCGATGTACGACAGGCTGGTGGAGCGCAAGGACGAGGACCTCAAAGAGGCCCTCGTGAAGATGGCCGCCCTTGGAAACAGCTTGGAAGAGACGGAACAAAAACTGGTGGCCAAAGAGGAGCTGCTGTCTCAGATGAGTGACACCCTGCAAGTGCGGGGCGAGCCCTGCAGCGCAGAGAGGGATCTGCAGGCCAAGCTTGTGATCGCAGAGGACCGCATCGCAGAGCTGGAGCAGCACCTCAAAACCCTACAGCTGGGCTACGCAGACCTACACTTTGAGCGCCACAGATTAGAGCAAGAGCACACCCAGGAACTGGCAGAGTCGGCTTACAACACCAATAACACCACAGGTGGAAAACAGCCTTTAGGAAAGAGGCAGAGGATTCGCTTCTCCAGCATTCAATGCCAAAAGTACATGAGCCTGGACAGCCCCCAGGTGGACAGCAGCCAAGGTGTTATCCAGGGTACGGGCCAAGAAACGACCACCTCATCATACACACCTACGCAGTACAGCAGTGAGCCAGAGAAGTTCATCTCCGTCATACATGCCCTAGAAACTAAACTCATGTCCACCGAGGAGAAGTTGAGAAACCTCACACAGAGGCTTGACGGCCAAATCCTGATCCAATCGGAAGACTACCCTGCATCCAAATACCCAGCTCACCAAGAAGTATCCTCTATTGGAGGCGGATGTCTTATCACTGCAGCGACAGATCAGTATGCCAAGGCCCTGGTGTGTATTGAGACCAGCCAAGAGAAGGTACACAGCATCATCTTGGCCTGCGATGAGACCACCGAGTCCCAGCTGTTGTTGTTATCAGAAGTGGAGAAGGAACTGCTAAATGCAACACTGTACATCAGGCAAGGCGAGAAGACCCTGGAAGAACACTTGCCTCAGTATCCAAATCACCTATCAGACACTGTTGATAGCAAGGAGCTGGGGGAGGAAATGGCCCTCTTTGCCAAGACGTTGTCTTATGAGGCTCTTGTTTTGAACAAGATGGCGTTGTTGATACAGAATTCAAACTCTGACCTTCTGCAGGGTTTCGATGAAATGCATAAAGAGTTGGAGAAGGTCAAGGCTGCTGATGGAGATTGCTTGGCTGTAGTGTACGCTGATGTTCTGACCAGGAAGTTAGTATTGGAGAGCGCGTTCTGGAAAGATCTGAAGAAGGTGGAGACACAGTGTAAAATACAGCAAACAAAAGATTCTGATTTTGCTAAATCATTAGGGGATGTTGGCTCAGCTGATGTTGACATTGACACCACAGTCATCTTCGACACCGTTATCAAAGCGGAACTCACATATTCCATTCAGAATCTCAAACTCCTCTACGAGGACAAATTCAGATCAATCCAACAGGAACTCATAACAGCCCATAATAACCTACAGAAAAGAGATATGGCTCTACAAGAGATATTCAAAGCTCTCCAAAGCCCTGACCTGAAACACGTCATTAAAGATATCAGAAGCAGCCTTTTCGGTCAAAAGAAGCGGTTAGCCGACATTAGTCCTCCAGAACTCGCTCCCTACATGGAGCAGATAGAAATGGAGGAAGCAAAAGACCTGGCTGAGGAACTTCTCGACAGACACTTGCCTGACAATCTTCCATCTTGTACTGTTGACTCACTGGTGTCCCTGCCCCATGCACAGGCTGCCCTCGCTGCTGAGCTCCTGAAACAGGCTGCGCTTCTCCACAGATGTTCAGAGGAGATCGGGAGAAGTGGCAGTCATCCAGGACTAGCCAGCCTGGTCAGGACCCTCCCAGGTTCCCCTTCCTCCCACCAAGCTTTTCATGGACTCGTCAGTGGATCCCTCTGTATGAGGGAGGCGTTGATTCAGGCCCAGGTGGCCTATGTTGCCTGCCGACTCCGAGCCATCCACCAACAGGACCTGAGCCGGTGTCGTCAGACTGGTCTGGACATGGACATTCTGGTCAAGGACCATGCCCGTAGTGTCAGTGCTATTCACCAGAGTTACGAGTCGTCTCTGAGCAAGGAACGTCTGGACTTCAGCCGCACAGTAGGCACGCTCCAAGAGCAGAACCAGGAGCTGAGGAAGGAGCTCAGTGAGAGGCTGAACCAACTCTCTCAGCAGCAGAAGCAGCTCCTGGACCTGGGGCGAGACTTTGAGAGGGAGCAGGAGGAGATGAGGCTGAGGCACAAGCTAGAGCTGAGCCAAGCCGAGCAGAACCGCGCCGCCACAGAGGTGGCCCTGATGGAGGCCACAACCGACAGCCAGCACAAGGTAGAGGTTCTGCTAGTCGACATGGAGACCATGGCAGAGAGGCAGGAGGAACATGTCAGGAAACTCGAGGAACAGTTCCAAGAGAAGCTTCGGGAGCTTCAGCACGTCCACGAGGAGGAGATACGGAAGTTGCATGCCCATTACATGGAAACCATCCGATGCATCGAAGAGAACCAACAGAACAAGAAGAACCCAGACAGCTTTCAGCTCAGTAAAGATGCCAGTGTCGTGACCTCACCGATGGAGGAAGAGGAGCAGGGGGATGGAGGAGGTGTTGGGGCCAGGGCGGAGGTGGACGCCATGGTGGTTCTGAAGGACAGGATCCTGGAGCTGGAGACGCAGATGAACGTCATGAGGGAGGAGCTGGACAGCAAACACCTGGCGGGTGACGTTAGCAGCTTGAAGGAGAAATACCAGAGAGACTTAGAGAGTCTTAAGGTTTCTGCTCTTTTCATTTACTAGTTAATAGTTTACGTAGACAAAAGTGCCGACACTGTGTAGTGCCGCCATCATCCATCATATTGTTGCCATTCTTTATTAGACCTTAACACAATCTTTACCTTCAGTGATGAATAGGGATTGAAAGCTGGAATTTAATGAAATTAGGATTTCAAAAAGATTTAAGAAAAAAATACTTACCGCTGTCATCACTGAAGCATTTCCTGATTGGCTATCTGCATGTTTCACTTATGGCTAAATCACCAGTCAGGTAGAAATCCTCATTAGTAACTCTCCAATCGGGTAGCATTCTTCATCAGTAATCATCACATCAGGTATCAGTCTACATTAGTATAATTCACAAACACATCTAATCAGATCTAATCCAATGTTAAAATGTGTGACCTTCTTGTATTGGCTGCGCAAGCTTGTCATCTTGCTAAACTATCTTGGCTCTTGATCACCATAGGGTTGCATGGCTTCCGACAGTGACATGATCTTAAAGTTGTTAGCATAGTTAGTGCTGGACACTGCATGCTCTGAAGTCATATCGTATGTTAGCTCATAGCTCAATCACTACAAGCTTATGCACTACTGCTATCTTGTATGTTAACATTACTTTACGGTACTTTACAATATTTAACAGTACTTTTATGTTGTTTTACAGTACTTTACTTTACAGTTACTTTATACACATTACTAAATTACTTTTACATTACTTTATGGTACTTTATCATTATTCGACATTACTTTATATTAAATATGAATGAATACTAAATAACAATAAATAAATATTAATTATATAGTTTGTAGCGGTCGTACGTTAGCTTGTAGTGGTTGGGGCTAAAGCTAGAGTGACTGTGTGTTACTGACAGAGGTGTGTTTGAATGCCACCAGGCTACGTGTGAGCGAGGGTTTGCCGCCATGGAGGAGACCCACCAGAAGGTCGTGGAGGACCTCCAGAGGCAGCACCAGAGGGAGGTGTCCAAGCTCCTGGAGGAGAGGGAGAGGCTGCTGGCCGAGGAGACGGCCGCCACGATTTCTGGTGAGGAGACCACACCAACATCTAGTGACCATCTTGTGAATGTCTGGCATCTATAACAAATTCCTAGCACCTATAAGAAAGAACTAACATCCATAACAAATACATAGCATCTATAAGGAGATCTAGCATTTATAACAAAGCATCTATAAGAAAAAATAGCATTCATAATGAATAGTGAATGAAATAGTATGATTAGTCAATAAACTGGTATGATTAGTGTGAAAAGATGATTTTCCTGGGTAAGAAACTATATTATAATGTAGTTTATTAAACTGTTACACTATTTCTAAATCATTCTAAGCAGTTATTAAACTAGTTAGTTTAACTGGTCAAAACTAGTGAATAAAGAGAGCTGTTTTGCGCCTTTAGCGATTGAAGCCATGAAGAATGCCCATAAGGAGGACCTAGAGAAAACCCAGCGGCCTGCGCTGAGCGGACTCAACTCTGACATCGACCAGCTTCACTCTCAATATGAGTAGGTCGACCTCAAACACACCTCAACTCCACCTTAAAGGGTCAATTATAATTGTGAACTCATCATTTAAAAAAATGTTACGGGGCCATAAAGAATGTGTTTGTTTATCCTTGTAAGATGACGTTTGGTTCCTGCTTCTAACAAGGCCAGTAGTATACTGACATTGGTATCACGTGGTATCTCTGTCGTCAACGATCAACAGTCTTAGTAGTTGCCAGTGACAAAAAAGTGAAAAATGGCTGAGTTTGACAGTTCTGGCAACCGGAAGGTTGCTGGTTCGATCCCCTAGCTAAATGCCGAGGTGTCCCTGAGCAAGATACATAACCCAAACCCCTCCTGACAAGCTGGTTGTTGCCTTGCATGGTCGACACGCACAATGCCTCAATGTAAAGCACTGTATTTACCATTTACAAATCCCAAGTGCCCAGAAACACCATGGCATAAAGTAACCTAAATCTATAGCTACATGTTGCAAAATGTATTCATTACTCTACCATGAAATATTCATCACTTGACATGCCTGAGTCGGTTGAGTCTCACTCCACTCAACCATGAAATATGCGGGTTGTTCAACAAACTGGCAACCACTGGAATGGAATGGAAGGGGGGAGGGGGAGAGTGACATCTAGTGGCTAAATGTTATCAATTGTACCTTTTTAACACGAATAGGTTCACCTCAAACACACCTCAACTCTTTCTAATATGAGTAGGATTGGTCTCCTGCTCCTGGTCAATAGAAACACACAAGTAGTCTAGTGGTCAGGGCGTTGTAGGGCGTTTTTTAATGTACCCATGGCAGTAAACCTGAAATGTAATTGTGTGTAACTTATTATATCCAGCTGACATGTCATGGTTAGAAGGTTAACCACAATACTACACGGGTACAACGGACTTGTGTGTCGGTGCCACCTGGTTGTGTGTGTGTGTGCAGGGCGGAGCTGCAGTCCATCCATAGGGAGCTGGAGGTGTTGTCGGAGCAGTACAGCCAGAAGTGTCTGGAGAACGCTCACCTGGCCCAGGCCCTGGAGGCCGAGAGGACGGCCCTGCGCCAGTGTCAGAGAGAGAACCAGGAGCTCAACGCACACAACCAGGTACACACACACACACACAAACACGCGCATGCATACACACACGCACGCACACACACACATACACATACATGCACACGCACACACACACACACGCACGCACGCACACACACACACACATACACACACTGCTCTGGTTCCAGAATGTCCCATCGGAGATGAATAAAGTACTCAGAATGAATCCTATTCAGTTTAGTTTGTCTTTTAAAGACGTGTGGTTTGAATATCAAGTCAAGCAAGAGCAGCATGTAGCCGAACAGAGAGAAAGACACATCAGTGTGTGAGTCTCTCAGCAGTTGCTACCGATTTCTTCTTCAGGAATACTTTAATATGCAATACACATGAAAAATCACACACACACACAGCCACATACAGGTTCACAGTCTCACACATACACACCGCTAGCGCTTGTGTTTGATGCCGTGTGTCGTCCAGGAGCTGAACAACCGGCTGACCGATGAGATCATGAAGATCCGCTCCTGCTTCAGTGGACAGACTGAACTGTCGCCTCTGACCCACGGCAAGGACCTGTACGAGCTGGAGGTACACACACACACACACACACACAGGGCGGCACTAGCTCAGGAGGTGGAGACGGTTGTCTGGCAACTGGAAGGTTGCTAGTTCGATCCCCGGCTCCGTCTAGATAATTGTCGAGGTGTCCCTGAGCAAGACACCTAACCCTGACTGCTCCCGACGAGCTGGTTGTTACCTTGCATGGTTGACACCGCTGTCGGTGTATGAATGGATGAATGTGTATGCAATGTAAAGCGCTTTGGATAAAAGCGCTATATAAATGATCCATTTACCATTTTTACACACACATACACACACACCAGTCCAAACCATGTGACCCCTCTGTCTAGGTTCTCCTGAGGATCAAGGAGTCCGAGATCCAGTATCTGAAGCAGGAGATCCACTCCCTCAAGGATGAGCTGCAGTCTGCTCTCAGAGTAAGATGACCCAGACCTTGAACCCTGACCCTAAACCCTGCAATCTGCTCTCAGAGAAAGATGACCTCTGACCCTGACCCTAACTCTGCAGTCTGCTCTCAGAGTTAGATGAACCAGACCTCTGACCCTAATCCTGCAGTCTGCTCTCAGAGTAAGATGACCTAGACCTCTGACCCTAACCCTGCAGTCTGCAGTAAGATGACCCAGACCATGAACCCTGACCCTAACTTTTATCAATATGTTGACTGTCACACACGGCACAATAAGCCATTGGAGTATCTCTTTGTATTCACTTTTATTTTGTTCTCTCTCTCTCTCTCTCTCTCTCTCTCTCTCTCTCTCTCTACCCCTTTCTCTCTACCCCTTTCTCTCTGGCTCTGTCTCTCTCTCTGTCTCTGTCTCTCTCTCTCTCTACCAGGATAAGAAGTATGCAACTGATAAGTACAAGGACATCTACACAGAGCTGAGTATTGTTAAAGCCAAGGCAGACTGTGACATCAGCAAACTGAAGGAGAAGCTACTGGTTGCCACGGAAGAGCTCGGCGAAAGGAAGGTGGATGGGACAGTTGCCCCTGGATACGGTTAGAGCTCAATTCCTTTTTGGTGCAGTCCATTCCTCAAAGAATCATGGTCCTGGTTCTGTTTCATTTTTCCTGACCGCCAGAGGCAGTGCATGCATCATAGATATTATCCTTCTGGCGGACGCGTAGCTCAAGTGCATATTCAAACAAAGTCATGTGTGACCCAGGATGATCCTCATCCTGTCATCATTCCTTTTCATGCTTCTTACAAAGGTAGATTCGCATTACCGGTCTTGAGACTAACTAAAGAAATGGCATCAGTGCACACAGTTACAATTCAACAATCCATGCATAGGTAGCTTCGTAACTTCGAAACACTTCGTGTTTGATTGGTCAGTTGATTGTTGGCTGATGGTCCAGTCAGAACAGCGGGCTCGCTGTGTCTCAAAGCCCAATCCCAGCTATATAGCTGAGGTATCACCTGAAGCTCAACCTCGACAAGCTCTTCACACCGGGGAAAGCCCCCACATGGACCTCACTCCTGGCTTGACTCCCAGCCTCCGCAATCAAACCTTTGCAGCGCATCCAGAACGCTGCAGCACGCCTTGTGTTCCGTATGGCTCTAGTCCTTCTGAAGAAGGCACTCGTCTGGGCAGGCATCACTGATCTGCCCAGACAAGCCCCTTCTTCAGAAGGACCCCTCAGGCTCCCGCATTTAAGGTGCCTCCATCAGACCCTTACATAGAGGAGCTCCAGCGCTGCTGGGCTAACCCCAGCTCTCAATCTTATCACACCAGTGATGGCAGAGCTATGGCAGCTATGCAGAATTCTGAGAATTATGGCCTAGACTGCTGTGGAGCCATGGATGGCAGCCTTTATAGTCTCTCCAGGAGAGGCTTTGATGTTTCAGATCTGGTGTTCTCTCAGCAGCACCTCAGCTGCTGGAAAACTCACACTACAAATGCCTGGGTTTTGTCCACTCCGTCCCAGGGGTACAAACTCCAATTCCGGCACCAGACCCACCTTTCAAGAGGGTCAAAATGACCACTGTACGAGACCCCAGGGGCTAGTCAGGCTGCTATTCAAGTGACACAGCTATTGCCCATGCGGCCAGGTTTGGTCTCACGGTGAACTACAAAAAGAGTTCACTCATGCCCACACAGAAGAGGCTGTTCATTGGGATAACCCTAGAATCACAATAGATGAGAGCCTCCCTCTCTCCACAACAGGTGGAGGTTATGCTGTTGCTCCCGCACTTAGAAAGGCCGGACTGTACAATACAGCCTCCTACTACCGTCTTTCTGGCATGTTGGCAGCAGCATCAGCAGTGCTGCTGTTGGGGTTACGGTCTATGCACCCCCTCCAGGTGTGGATAAATGGTCTCCACTCAACGCATCCAAAGTGGCACAAGAACAGGAGAATCAAAGTGTCCCCTCAGTGCCTCCTTGTTCTACAACCATGGAGAAACAGATCATACCTTGCCCAGGGGGTCCCCATGGGCTTGATTGCTTCCCGTCAGGAGGTGGTGGCTCACAGACGCCTCACATCTCAGATGGGGAGCTGTGTTGCAACACAGGGCAGTAAAAGTGGTTTGCTGTACCACTGGCATTGAAGCACTTTCTGCCCTTACTGAAACACAGACTGAAGCTAATCCGTTCAGACAACACTTTGGTGGTACACCACATAAACACCTTAGGAGGAGGCGAGATCTCCTTTCATAGGAGTCTAGATCTCCTTTCACAACTGGGAAAACACATTTGGCATCCAAATCCAGGCCATTTACAATTGTGGGTTTGGCCTCTGAAAGGCCAGAGCCCCTCCTGAGAGAATGCGATGACCTTCCACCAGGTTGCAGTATGCCAAACGTTTTCCCCAGTGGTGCAAGTCAACATAAGGAGGAGCCTGAGCATTGCTTGGCTCCCATTATATTGCGCTTCTTACAGTCACTTCTTGATAAGAACCTGTCAGCATCAACCTTGAAGATTTATGTGGCAGCCCTTTCAGCCCGTCATGGAGCCATTGGGAACCAGATCATTGGATCACAATCTGGTGTCCCTTTTACTGAAAAAGACCCCTACAGATATTACGAGCACCCTCATCAACTGAAATGGGTGTCAGCCAAGATGGCATTTCTTTTAGCAATAGTCTCAGCAAAGTGTGTGAGCGAGCTCCACACCCTCTCGATCAGCCAGGCATGCATGCCAGAGTCCTGCACGGGTCTGATTTTCAAGACCCGCTCCCGCCCCGCACCCGCGACGTGCAATACCGAACCCGCCCCGCCATCCGCACATATGGCCAATTACTTCTGCAACCCGACCCGAACCCGCATATCCTATAATAACCATGAGCATTGAAAACATCTCATAGTAATCACGGTACAGTGATCAACCGCGTATTTGGCTCAAAATGCGCGGGATGGAATAATTTCAACCTGTTGTTTAAATAATTCTGTTAGGC
>OMKP01034058.1:0-15433 GCA_900302375.1 Bathygadus melanobranchus
CCGTGGCCTCTCTGTTGAGAGCGCGCACCTGCAGGAAGCGCGTGTTGAGCGGCGTGCCCTCCTTCAGCTCCACGCGGTAGCTGAGGGTGTCGAACACGGGACCCTGGGCGTTCTCGGCCTGGACGTGCACCACCAGCGTGAGGGCGGAGCTCCGCTGGGGCACGCCTCCGTCTCGAGCTGTCACGCGGAGGTCGAAGCGGGGCGCGCTCTCGTACGAGAGGCCGCCCGCCAGGCGGATCTCGCCGCTGCCGCGGTCGATGCTGAACATCCTCTGGACGCCGCCGCCGGGGGAGGACGGTTCCAGGTCGAAGGTCAGCTGACCGTTGGCGCCGGAGTCTGCGTCGTGGGCCTGGACGCGGTACACCACGGCGCCCATCTCGGTCTGCTCGGGGAGCAGCAGCGACTCGGAGGAGGAGGGCAGGAAGAGGGGGGCGTTGTCGTTGACGTCGGACACCGTGATTCGGACGCGGGTCTCGCCATAGGCGGGGGGGCTGCCGCTGCGGGCTTGGACCTCCAGGTCTAGGGCGGGCCGGGCTTCACGGTCCAGCGGAAGGCTGGTCCGGAGCGCCCCCGTATCGGGGTCCACCGAGAAGTAACCGGTGGGGTCCCCGGAACTGATGGTGTACAGGATGTCCCTGGGGGAACCTGCTGGGAGACACCAACAGGGTTGAACAGCCTGGCAGGTCATGCCCACCACTGCCAAGTCAAGCCCACTGCTTACTGCCTGCATTAGTTTCATATTCTTTCCACAGCTTTGAAGCTCATCTGAAGTGTTTCCAAGTAGATAAAACTGTAAATGATTTCCATATACCAGTTTAATATGGAGTTGATGATTGATGTGGTTTTAAAGATCTAAGTAGTAGCTGGCCGTGACGAGCCAGGACTGTGCATAATTAGATTCCCTGGTTTAAGTGCATGGGGGTTATACATACATGTTATTTGTTAAAGTCAGGTTCCTGCTGTGATTGAAATCCTTAAAAATAATTTCTGTTCAATAAACTTTTAACCCTAAGAAATCCCCACATCCCCCTCATCTAGTATGCCAGGATCTATGAATATGATAATATGGCATGCCCCAGAAACTACTAAATCTTTCAGCAAAACCCATAGAATTCTGCAGTCTTGCGTCTTGAGTAAATTGTTCACTACACGGTATGCAGCGACACGATCAGGAACACCAATTAGATCTTTGAAAACAGAGTCATTGGTTTGTGGTAACAGCTGTGATAGCAGCGAGGAGATTTACATTTACAATTACATTTACATTTACATTCAGGGCATTCGGCAGACGCTTTAATCCGAAGTGACTTACAATAAGTACATTTGTCTAAAGAGTGAGACAACGATATATCTCTGATGGTACAGAACAATTAGAACAGAACAAGCTTCAAGCATTCCTGGTTGAAGTTTACAAGCTTAGAACTGCTAGGTTGGCTCCTTACTGTACAACAGCAGGTAGCTAGGATAAAATGCTACACAATGCTAAGTACTACTTCAAGTGACATACTAGCATCAACCAAAACATTCACAGATGCGGATATTTTGTGGATTTAAAAGTTTATTTCACCTTGGATACAAACTATTCCAAAGAAATGGGAAACGAGTGTTGGGTCATACATAAGGCTAGGTTTTACCACAGGTTTGCATCATAAAAATGAACACCAGTCTGTCAACTGTTTAACATTTTCTGAGCTTAGCAGCCCAAGAAGCAACTTTCTGATAGCTGCCTACCATTAGTGTAAGGCTTTCCTGCATTTGCATATGTGTGTGTGACGAAACTAGGACAGACACTGGCACCACCAAGTAGAATCACACCTACTGTAAAGGACCAATACTAAAGACATGAACCACAGGTCTTTAAGTCTCTATGGACTACAAACCCCAACCCTAACTCTTGTGACGGTGTACAGTAAATGTTGTTGTGTAACCATGTGTGTGCGCATACGTGTGTGTGTGTGTGTGTGTGTGTGTGAGTGTGTGTGTCAACCAAAGTCCACTCACCTATTTTCACGCTGGCCTGAACGACGCCCGCCAGCGCGCCCCGCATGGCGTCTTCGGACACGGTGAAGTGGTACTGACTCTGCTGGAAGACAGGGGGCGCCACCACGCCTGCCACCACGCTGATATTGACCCGCGCGCTGACGGGGGCAACCAGACCGCCGCCATCTTGCGCCGAGATCGCCATGGTGATTACGGAGTTGTCTTTGCCGTGGAGCGACCGGGACAGGGAGATCACGCCTGCGACATCAACGGCAGCTCTTAGATGAAGTCAATCGACTTTAACGTGACTTAAAGAGTCAGACACAATTTAGAAATAACTTGTGGATTATAGGCCTTTATCACACAGGTGTAGTCATAGGGACGAACACAGGTGTAGCTCGTTAAGTCAATTATGGGTCTATAGGGATGCCAGCGACCATAACCAACATCACAAACTACACCTGATACTGAGATAAGGAGATAAGGACCGAAGGTCATAGCCACATGATCAATCAAACACCAAACATATACATACTAAGGACACCACTAGGTTTGGAGAAGGGCCTCAGTTGATGCTTCCTAGCAAGGTTCATGCTGATTGGTACTCCAGGAGGGATTGGAGTTTGCCATAGAAATCCTGGTTCTTGTACGTAACCTCGCCAAACTCTTTCTGTTGCAGTGCCACCCTCCCAATGCCACGACTACTGGTGTCCAAAGGTGCTGATAATATTAAGGTGCAATTATCTTTGACTACTGATTGGATGCATTCCATGAAACCAACCGGTGTCCTTGTTGAGGGTGAAGTACGACGAGGCCCCGCCCGGCGCCGTTCGGTACGTGACTCTGCCGTTCTCCCCGGTGTCGGGGTCATAGGCCATCACCCTGACGACCGAGGTCCCAGGTGCACTCTGGGTACTGAGACTGACGGCGTAGCTCAGGGGGTAGAAGGTGGGCCGGTTGTCGTTGATGTCCACCAGATCTACTTTCACGTACGCTACTGAGCTCGAGCCCCCCTGAGGAGGAGGGAAAACGAAACACAAAGGTCTTTAGTTATGTTTTTTCATCGGTGCTCTAAATCACAGCCCGAGAGGCCAGAAACACCTGAGAGCACCGCTCGGAGGACGTTAACGGCACACATATAAACCAGCGGTGACCCTGTTAACACCGGGCCTATGCCGGCCCTCTAAAATATAGTCCCAGCAGGTTCGGTGGAAGGATACAGATTAATAGTTTCCCTTAAGTAACAGCACTATGTCAGGGCCTGAGAAGAGGTGAGAAGGCCTGTCATAGACACACACGCACACACGCGCACGCACACACGCGCGCACACACACACACAAACACTCTCCACCATGGACTGTTTCATAGACTCTTTAACTTGGACAGAAAATACAGTGCGTGCCTTTTATTTGCTCCAGGTGTTAAGAAAGAGAGGGGGAGGCAGCAGCCCATCTTGTTAAATATTATGGCTTGACCAGCGAGGCATTTTCTAAATGTGATGACTTTAACATGGCCGCTGTAATCCCTCTCTTTCTCTTTCGCTGTGTGTTGTATGGTTTGGCGAGGACGCCGCGGGATGCTTCCATACAGGAAGTAGCGAAGTAGCTCGCCTCCAGGAACCATTCAACCATCTTTTTTAATTTGGCCACTCGAATGAAAACCTCGTCACGCTGCTGGCTGCGACTCAGCTGTGTTTAAAGGATCATCGCGGGACTCCATGCATTTACATTTACTGTTTGAATATTCATCCAGAAGACGCCTTTCTACAAAGTGGGGCCCTTGGGGTTGAGGGCCTCCCGCTCTAGGATGCCTACAGGTTCAGCCATCATCATCATCATCATCATCATCATCATCATCATCATGAATGCATCACCGGCAGAGAGACCATCGTTGGAACCACGTCTTACCCCATCCATGGCGGTGACGGTGAAGTCGTAGCTGCTCTGGCCGTGCTCCCGGTCCAGGGCCAGGGAGGTGCAGATCTCCCCCGTCCCCTTGTTGACGGAGAACTGGGAGGGAGGAGGAGCGCTGTTGAGGCCGGAGCCCAGGGAGTAGCTGATGGAGCCAAAGGAGCCTCCGTCTGCGTCTGACGCCGTCACCTGCAGGGAGGAGGGGACAGGAATGATAACGTACCACTGGTTAACCTGGGGTGCGGTGTAACCAACGGTTACAGATACCAGCATACTTCTATACTAGTAGAGTAACACAATACTGAAGTCAAGCTGGCAGCCACAGCTCCGTCGGTGGTGAGACAGGGATAGGAGTTCATGTTGAGATGTGCCATGAGATGCCACTGTATTGAAATCCCATTAAAAAGCGTCATCATCTGTGGTGTGATTGTAGTGTCCTGTTACTCCTTAAACAGCTCATGAATAAAACACAAATCAACAAATGTGAAATCCAACTGCTGCATTTAGGAAATTGTTTCTGACCGCTGTCCAACATTTTCAGACTCTGTCGAAAACATTCCACGGTGAATTAAGACATCCATCCCATGATCACACAAACTGTTCACTTCTGGATGAATCAGTTATTTCTAGTCTATTCTACTCTACTCTTCTTGTGGCCATTAAGAGATTGAGAGGAGAGCAAAGTCGTGAAATCAAGCGCTTCATTCGACACGATCAATCTCCTCCAAATCTATTGGCCTCCATCTGCCTTTGTGTATATTTACCCTGGTTGCCATGGTGATATGATATTAAATGCTCCAAAGCAATAATTTGAGAATGATTTAGACTAAGAGGGGGACGTCAGACAGACCGGGGGCAGTGCTTTTAGTGACCAAGGAAATTATGGGGGAGATAATATCTGAACTGGGTTAGAGGGGATATCTGAGCGGGCTTCTGGGCCAGAACACAGCACCAGGTGCTTACTAAAAGCATCTTTGGAAACATTGGTTGATGTTTATATGAAGGGGAGCGGGGAGCCAAACGGGCCCTTTGGCAGTGAGAGGCCCTCGGTCAGGGAGGAGAGAGGGGGAGGGACAGGGAGCCTTCCACAGACGAGCAGCAGACTAAAAGTGAACTCACAACCTCGTTATGAAACAGTTTCATAAATGTGCTTCACTGCTGTGCTTACAAGCCCGATGTCGCCTAGTTCCCATGATGCAATAGAAATGGTTAAGTGTAGGTAGACAGGTACCTTTGGAGGACGTCCCTTAAGGTTTCCAATGCAGCCCATTTCACACCAGACGGCTGATGGTTACGTTTTGATGTGTCTAATGGGAAAGTAGTGCATGATGGGAAAGCAACCCAGAAAAGTTTCACCCGAAGAGTTGCACCCTACTGGTATCATGTAGCCTTATAACACGCTGGCGGTCACGCCACAAGGCACAGCTCCGAGCAGCACGTCATGCCCCTGTGTCTCTTGGTCTGCACGCGGGTGGTCTGCTTCCAATATGGCTGCACACACCACAGGCTCCTGCATCCACTGGCCCCAGCAGAGGTTACCCGGCAGCCCGGCCCCGGCAGCAGACTCAATCACCGAAGGAGGTCCCAGGACGCCACCAAAGCAAACAGGCCAATCAGAATGAGCCTCTGGGTACCATGCGGGGATAATTGTTAGCAAGTGTTGGCTGCAGATCACATCTCAGCAGGCGGTTACAGACGGGTCTCACCAGGTGATTACCAGCACTGGCCGGCATGCGCTTGGTCGTCTTTCAGGAAAACGAGATTTCTTTTTCTTTTGTGAGGGAGACGAGGGGCTGCTCCTCTCTCCGGGTTCTCACCTCCTGGTCCCGGAGGAGGTTCTGCCTTTGTGCATAAACAGCGGAGCAAGTCATCAGGAACCGGGCCAAGAAAAACACCAGCAAACCAGGCTTATCAAAGGCAGACTATTTTTAACGATGGCATTGCTATGAGTGTGTGTGTATATGGAAATCATTCATTGGGAGGTGATGGAGATTTGGCTGGCGTCTCTGGGCCTTCGTCTTGGGTCGACAGCAGATGCTAGACGAGAGGGAGGGATGGAGGGAGGAAGGGAGGGGAGTGGGGGCGTTTCTCCCCACCACTCTTTTAAAGAAGCAGTGAGAGAGAACTATGTGGGAGTCATGGGGGAGAGAGAGGGGGAGCTGGCAGAGACGCGCGCCAAGACGAGAGAAATAATAAACCACACAAGCACCCGGGGAAACCGGGAGTAACACACCCCCGTCTCTCCTCACCCCCGGTGCGTCTCTCCTCCCCCCCTTTGGTTTGACTCATATTATACCCTCCACCGCGAGGGGATGAGTTATTAATAACCACTGGACTGCTGCTAACCGGTTTTTTTCAATGACGTTTTAATTTTTTTCAGTTCTTTGACTTTTTATTCTGTTGGTTTGCGCTACAGTTGGGTGGGAATGTGCTGACTGTATCTCCTCTGGGGGGAGAGAGAAGAGTGATGTAGCAGCTACGCAGGTGTTGGTGTCGTAGCGGGGGGGGGCCGTGTTGTCCTCCGGCTGCCTGTTGTAAAACAACGTGTCTCCGCAGCCCTCGGCGCTGGGTCCCCGCAGATCAATAAGGGAAGGATTTCCTCTGTGGTGATGCGGCTCCTTTATGATGTTGATTACTTCACATATTTGTCTTTTCCTTTTCATCCAAGACATCCACGAAAAGATTGCTCGGTTTTTTTTAAAGACACGAAAATAATATTTCTTTACGGGGGCCAAGGAAGTAAAATAAGTTAGAAGAAAGAAGGAACTTCTTGTCACGTTCGTACCTCGGGAATAAAAAGT
The DNA here is from genome assembly GCA_900302375.1 of Bathygadus melanobranchus. NCBI lineage: Eukaryota > Metazoa > Chordata > Actinopteri > Gadiformes > Macrouridae > Bathygadus > Bathygadus melanobranchus. The sequence goes on from OMKP01034058.1 coordinate 6,692, forward strand.
GCTACGGTGGTTTGGACAAACCGCTGTTTGTCTAACTTTGGTGCTGCTTGAAAAAAAGTGTGGTAGAAATGAGAAGTGAAGCCAAAGTTAAGAGAGTCTAGAGTTATATTTCATGTGTGTGTGTGTGGGGGGGGGGGGCGAGTACACTTCAACTCTATGAGAAGAGAAGGAACATATTGTTCTGATAAGTGACTGTTATTTACAACTTATTTACTAGTATTTACTAGTTTGCAGACAGTTATCCGAAGCGACTGACGAGTGACTATCCAGTTTTGTTTTAGACACCGTACATGTCATCGAGGAGCAGGTAGGGGGTTAGGGGCGTCTTGCTCAAGGAATTACCCCACATGGGGGATCAAACCGACAACCTTCGTCCACTGTCTGTTACGAATCTCCCTGGGTGCTCAGAAGAGAAGCCGTTTGTGAAGAGGTTCAGTCCAAGTTCAGCACTTTTATAAGACCTCGTGTCATGGTCCTGTCTAGCTCAATAAGTCATTAACACTGCCAGAGTTAGGGGTTCGACTCCCACTGGACCCATGGTAAGAATGTATACACGTACATTATGGTGTGGCACATATAATGGAAAATGGCATATACACTGTCGGCCGTTTTCAAAGACAATATTTCCATCCACAAAAATGATAATTTTGTCATTATTTCAATGTATTTTGAAAGGCTTCTGTAGAGTGGCTGGTTCTGGCCTGCACGGTTCCCTCTGCCGTGCTGCAGCTGACCAGAGTGGATATGCTACAATTGTCTATAATTACGCAGCCAGCGTAGCCGTGCCAGGAATATAACACACAGCTTATTTGTGGAACCATATGTTGAGCCTGGCAGGGACAACATTGTATACGTTAAGTGCACCACTGATTCGGCCCAATGTAAAGAAAAGCACACCGCTATAATCAAATTTGCATACTTCCGAAACCGCTAAAAATAGCATAGTCGCTGAAACAGTCATCCTATTTTGAAAGTGGCCAGCGGTTCTGCCCTTACTGCTCCATTTCCATTTGGTGTGAAATGGGCCCGTATCGATGTCCATCACGTTACCCCCACTCTGGTCCGATGGCCCGTTAAACGAGACCGGGACAATTAGCCAAACCTCAAACCCTGAGCCACCAGATCACATCCAAAACAAAAAGAAGTAAAAGCTCCTGGCCTCGCTCCGTTGAATATCTTGTTAATAGGAAGCCGATAGGAAAGATTAGAAGGAAACGCGAGGCAGACGGCTGGAGAACTGGCTGTAAATCTCTGTGAATGTGAGCAGACATGTGGAAGCTCATTGGACGCCGTTCCCTCCGGTATGAAGACAATCTATCTATCGCTTCTCTTTGACTCAATGCTACCAAACTCTTCTCCCTACACAGGCCATCCTCCTTCAGAAATCTGCCATATAATAACCTTTTGTGTGCCTGTAATATGTAAAAATTATACTATTCTGCAAGGGTCTAGAGCTGGCCAACACAGAGGTTCTGATATGTTTGCTTATATTATAACTAACTCCATAACAACAATTTGTCAATATTTCATTCCTCAACGTTGGCATAATCAAATAATTGTGAGAGACGATTCTGAGCAACATGCCAGTGATGACACAGCAGGTAGAGCAGAGCTAGTTCTTTTGGATTCATATACCTTGATCTTCATTAGCTACGTTCATTAGCTGCTACGCTAGCACTTAGTCTCGTTGGACTGAGGTTCAAAGGGAAGGAGATGGCAAGCAGCAGCCAGCGGGGCTCCAGCTACACTCACACAGAGTGAGTGAGGCATGATGGGAGCTTTGTTATCGACGGCGAGGGGAGAAGGGAACGCCGGGGCCAGCTCCTTAGTAAAACAAGCTGGGAGAATCCAAAGATAACTGGACTGCGCTGTGGTTCTCCCCTCTCGGATTCCTGGAGCCTGCCAGACCAGGCCGGTTCTGTCTGTCTCACAGGCCGGGTCTGTCTGTCTGAGATTCACTTAGAGGGAAAAAATAAAAAGAGAGTGCTGGAGGTTATTTTTTCCTTTTACATATTGTGATGTTGTGTTCTGAAGCTCTGTTCTCTGGTTCAGGTCCTGGTTCTGTGAGGTCTGGGGCCTGGTTCTCAGGTTCAGGTCCTGGTTCTGTGAGGTCTGGGGCCTAGTTCTCAGGTTCAGGTCCTGGTTCTGTGAGGTCTGGGGCCCGGTTCTCTGATTCAGGTCCTGGTTCTGTGAGGTCTGGGGCCCGGTTCTCAGGTCCTGGTTCTGTGAGGTTTGGGACCCGGTTCTCTGCTTCAGGTCCTGGTTCTGTGAGGTCTGGGTGAACGCCAGCCGCTAGGAGAGGATCTGGGCAGAGCTTCTGGTGGCTTTCTATTTTTAGTTGAAGAATTTCCCTGAAGGCCAGATAAAGCCCACAGACGTGATGGACCGCTATGGTTTCCTCCATCTTGTTTGTACATTTTTGAGGAGAACGCCAAAGCATGTACGAAGGAGTGACCCTATTTGCCCTTGGCTACTTCTCTGGCCGCCATGGTGGACGTGCCAGGAAGCTCCAGTTCTGGCGGTAAATTGGATCCGGTTGGTCTGAAACCATCGGACCGGGAAAGGAGAGGTGGGGAAGGAAGAGCGGGCGAGGTCCATTAGAATCATTTGAATCACTCGTGGCCAATCAGGACGTCCCGTCAAACCAATCTGCAGTGAAAACAGCCAATAAGGAGCAAATCTAAATAGGCAGCAAACGGCTGAGTGAGCAGGGATACGATCTACCACATCACTCACACACACTTACACCCTGGCATGGTTGTTTACACAGGCACAGGCCTACACACACACTCACACACACACGCTCTCTCTCTCTCTCACACACACACACACACATGGAATCATTGGGCTGCTAATGAGTTACACATCACAAACTTTGCCGATCCAAGTGGAACACACAAAACAAGCAGGCGGGCTGTGAGCCGGTCTGACATCACCGAGGAGACGCTGCGTAGTCACAGTCAGAACAGAACACAATGCAAACACTGCCTCTTGTATCAGTGTTGGGTGGGGGGTTGTGTTTTTGTGATGGCCTCTCATGTCAGACAATGTGTAACAGGGTGCTGCGTACAGATTGTGCTGAGAAACAGAAGTAGAGGAGATTACGTTCACTGCACGGAGAAACGATACCAGGACGGAGAGAGAGCTCCCCAGGGACCGTATGGAAGAGCAGGAAGTGATTCGGGGCACCTGGTATCTCCCAGCATGCTCTGGGGTTTCCTGGGACTTGAGTCACATTTAAATGCAAATGACTCAGCTATCATTTGTTTTATGCCTTTCTGCTAAAGCCACGCCCACTTCCTCAAACATATGAGTCATTGCCCGTGGACAAATGAACCCCAGGATGTCTACCCTCCACATCGATCTAACCCTAACCCTAACACATTTTGAGCAAAAGTAATGTCTGCGAGTTATGAGTTGTGGGTTTTAATACAGACGGGAGACGCGAAGAGAAGCTCAACAATACTCTGGGAAATGAATGGGAGATGGTGAGACTGAAAATGAGGTTTCCCTGCTGCCTCTGGAGCTTGCGTGCCCCCCGAACGCTCCCCACCCCCTCTCCCTTACAGTAATAGACCTGGAGCCTCTTCTGAGGAGAGAGAGAGAGAGAGAGAGAGAGAGAGAGAGAGAGGAGAACGAGGGGAGGGGAAGGGGGAGCCAAATGCTTCTCAGGTCAGATGCTGTGAGACCAGAGACTACCACCACCACCGTGGAGGTGGAGGAGGCACTCCCACACAGCGCTGAGGAACATCAAAACACCAACCAGCATCCCTCAGGAGGAGAGCCTTCTGGAGTCAGGCCAAGCATGTGTGGAAGATTGCGGTCGTCACTAAAGGGATGAGAAAAAAGTTGAGATAATCCCTGTGATGTCTGCCAGGCTCGTGCGAAAAATGCGAAAATAAACGGGGAAATTCAAGTAAAAATAAATTCTAAATGGATGTGCGGTGGGAGAGGGTTTGAAGAGACCTCGTCAGGCACGGTAGGAGAGGTTGAATAACAAGGAGAGACTGGGCAGATACAAGTTATGTAAAGCATATAAAGAATACGAGGACAGGATCTCTTGGGTAGCGATAGTGAGGAGGTGATCGTGGTGGAGGAGGTGATCGTGGTGGAGGCGGTGACCGTGATGATCGTGGTGGAGGAGGTGATCGTGGTGGAGGAGGTGATCGTGATGATCGTGGTGGAGGAGGTGATCGTGGTGGAGGTGGTGACCGTGGTGGAGGTGGTTGAGGGGGTGATCGTGGTGGAGGTGGTTGGGGAGGTGATCGTGGTGGAGGTGATGATCGTGGTGGAGGTGGTTGAGGAGCTGATCATGGCGGAGGTGATGATCGTGGTGGAGGTGGTTGGGGAGGTGATCGTGGTGGAGGTGGTTGAGGAGGTGATCGTGGTGGAGGTGGTTGAGGAGGTGATCGTGGTGGAGGTGATGGGGGTGCTAGTGAGGGATGGTGGTGTAGGAGGCGGTGATGATGGCATTGAGGAAAGTGGTGGAGGTCTTGGTGGTGATTGGGTTTCCACTGTCTCAGATGATTAAAGAAGAAACTGATAATTCCACTGGGAGAACAGCCATCATTTCTAATCAAAAGACCCAAGAAACACTTCAGAAGAACCTCTTCTTGGAATCACCAGCACAAGCCATTCCAGGTCTGTGAAGTCGACGGCGTGTCCAGATGTCCATCAAACATACGACCGTGTAAGGAGCGCATCTCTGCCAAGTGCTGTATATATGTCAGGATCAGTGAGTATTGTTCAACACTGCCTGGCCACGACCTCACTGTGACCTCGCCTTACCTCCACGCTTAAGAGTATAATGTTCTGCCATGCGGGCCAAAACACCCTCATCAACAACTTTGCTTTCCATATCAGAATGATTTATTTGATAATTGTCCTCACCCATCTGTGCACGCTACCAGATCTGAACTGTAAATGGACTTGAATGGTAACCCAAAGCTGTGATCCACATTCGGCCGTAGAAGAGCAGCGATAACAGAGAGAGAAGATAATAGATCATATTCAGGAAAATGTGCAGATAATCATCTGAACCGAACGGTCTTTGACCTGTTAGGGACAATTATGCATTCTCCGCTGCTGAAAGGAGTAGAGATGAGAAGGCTGTGTGCCAGGTAAGAGATGGAAGGCTGTGTGCCAGGTAAGAGATGGAAGGCTGTGTGCCAGGTAAGAGATGGAAGGCTGTGTGCCAGGTAAGAGATGGAAGGCTGTGTGCCAGGTAAGAGATGGAAGGCTGTGTGCCAGGTAAGAGATGGAAGGCTGTGTGCCAGGTAAGAGATGGAAGGCTGTGTGCCAGGTAAGAGATGGAAGGCTGTGTGCCAGGTAAGAGATGGAAGGCTGTGTGCCAGGTAAGAGATGGAAGGCTGTGTGCCAGGTAAGAGATGGAAGGCTGTGTGCCAGGTAAGAGATGGAAGGCTGTGTGCCAGGTAAGAGATGGAAGGCTGTGTGCCAGGTAAGAGATGGAAGGCTGTGTGCCAGGTAAGCATATGATTCAAACCTCTCAAACTCCCAGAAAAGCGAATGAAAGACAACATAACCACAACAATAGAAGGTCTGATATTATTTAGACTCTGGGAGGTCATTTTACCACGCATACCATGCACTCGTCCACCAAGGATGCCAAAAAATATAGTTTAGAGGTTTGGAATTACTTATTTCTTCCATCTTAGCGTTTGTGATTGAGATGAATCCAAGTGTGTGTGTGTGTGGGCGTTACATCTCAACATATCACAGTTGGGCCCTGATCTACTGCCTCTTCCACCAATCAGATTCAGAGTGATCGAGTCCCACCCTAATATAGTGTTCTAGATAGAGACAGGACACGACTGGAGCAGGACACACTGGGGACGGACAGGAGTTTCATCAGCTTCCTCTAGGTCGTATACAGGCCGTGTATCACCATGGGAACACAGAGAGGTGGGCAGTATTATGGGCTGGGATAACATGGATAACCAGGAGTCAAAGTGCATTTAGCGTATACACACACATACACGCATCGATGCACGGATAGGTAGACATACACTTACCTCTTCCATGTTGCTTGATTTGTCCGGTGAAAACTCAAAAGCCTTCATGCTCGTAAAAATTATTCATTGATTTGCTGAGGCTCGATTATTTCCATCAAGATGAAAGTATGGATGGATTGATTTCCTTGGAGGAAGCAGCAGAAATATTGTGAAAATAAATATTTTGAGTTGAAGTAGGTTGAAGTGGAATGGACAGCCCCCAGGATGCATCGCCATGCTTTTACAAGAGGTCAAAGGTTATCTGATTACCTTGGACACACGACACTGTTAGGGACAACTAGCTCCAGAACTGATTTCTAAACAATTTGGGGCTCAGGAAAGAAGTGATTACATAGAAGACATTATTTCATTATTTACAGTTGGAGAGCTAGGCTACAGGAAAGCTCATGTCTGTCCTAACGGTCATACCGCTCCTGTCGTATGACCGTTAGGTGTTTTGTTCTCCCACCTCATAATATATATGTTAAATGGCGATATGTATATAGTATATAGGCGATATATAAATAATGTATGTGTTCAGTACATGTTTTTGATCCACCCACGCTAACACATTGTTCGGTTGTATATTCTCTGGATTTTGGGTTCCACGGGAGCGTCTGTCTTTCATCTGGACCGGGCGTCTGGAAGCAGTTACGTATCAAACTATTTAAGGCCCAACAAGGTCCAGGCAAGGTGCAATAAAGAGAGACACTTTGTGTTGAACGGGAAGCTAATATGTGGAGTATGGAGGCTTGGTCTCGTTACTATAGGGTCTTATATGGTCTGTACCCCCATGATGTAGCAGCACACTTAGAAGCAGAGACTGGTGGCTCGTTGAGCACCGGTTATTGTTCAACAATAATGGAAAAATAACTTGAGTTCAACAGGAAGGAAACTAAATCTTTGCAGCGACGAGGGTTCTAGACTGAATGTGCTGCGCTGCTTGTTGGGAAGTGGGGCTGTAACGGCAGCACTAATAATAAATAAATAATAGAAATGGAGAGGTTTTTAACAGCACTCTGGTGAGGGATAACCTTCATGAGTCAGAGCTCTAAGACCCAAAAGCCCCAAGGTAACACAACACCCACTGATTTGCGGCGCTCAAAATGTCGTTATGGAGGATGAAATAAAATCTTTTCCCAAAAAATTTCATTTTTGGAAAAAGGCACTGGAGTGTAGATGCCAGCAGGGGGTCCTTGGAAAGCGTTTGACGGCTCCAACCCCCTCCTGACCCGGGAGGACGGTTTCATTCCTGAATGGTTTGTGAACGTGTGAAGCATATCTCCCCGGATCACACGGACCACTTTCAAGCAAGGTTAAACTCTACCGTAAGAAAACTAAACAGAAGTAAAAAACATTCATTTAGAAACTAGGGTGGACTGGTGTGTGTGAGCTTAACCCCCCGGCCTTCTGCGGAGACAGAGGCAGCTCTGGAGGCTTAGCTGATAGGCCGAGGCTTACGGCATTACCCTGTTTGCTTTCCAGAGGTCAAATGGGAGAGAGCAACCTATCGGTTCATGCCCTGCACCCTGGCTGGTGCAGCCAATTAAAAGAAAATAAGGGAGAAGATTAAACGTTTAGGTGGTGTTTGTGTTCAAGTCCAGTTATCTCCAATGAAATAAATAAAACCCCACAATGAGACGTGAAGGTTGGACAAACACAAGAAGTATGGAAGACCTTGTCTGTGCTTAGGTTTCATTTGTGCGACCAGCGTAGTATTTTGCTGTGATATACCCTGCAGGGATGGACATGTGCTTTAAATTACCAGGCCTAACGTTTATCTCCTGAAGGACCAGAGGCTTATTGGTGCTGTATGTGGGGATTTCTTTCTTGATTTCCCTCAGATGTTTTTTTTTTTCTTTTAATCATCCAACAGCCGTGAAGAGAAGGAGGAGGATGACGACGAGGGTGACGATGACAAGGAGAAAGGGGGAGACAGGAATGACCTCTTAGCTTGGAGTGTGATGTTGTTGGGTCAGTTTCACACTCAGAGGAAGACCCAGTGGTTGATCCCCTACATGATCTTATACCATAACTTATCTCACCTTACCTTATCTCAACTATTCTTACCTTATCTCTATCATCTCACCTTCTCTCTTACATATTATCTCAAATTCATTCTACTTCATCTTATCTTCCTTGGGATCCTAGCGTTGGAAACACGCTAGGACCTCCACCACGATATAGGATATAGATATAGGAGACATCATGATGATAATACCAGCCACTATGATGAACAGAAGAACCCAGATACTTCAGCACACGCTCAGGACAAGTCCGTGACCCCTTCACGGTCCTCAGGCTAATGTCTTCAGACAGAAACATGCGAGCAGAACCTCTTCCAGAGGGCTGACGTGATTCTCTCTGATCACCACAGACTATGCATCACAGCTACACTCTGAAACTCTCTCACAGATCTCCATCAGAGTTCTAGACCACCAGGGAACAACATAAACTCAGGTCCAGGAAACCTATTTAGTCATTTAGCAGACACTTTTATCCAAAGTGAATTCAGTGAATTCAGGAGCAGGTAGGAATTAGACAGTACAGAGACAGGTCATTAAGGAGCAGGTAGGAATTAGACAGTACAGAGACAGGTCATTAAGGAGCAGGTAGGGGTTAGACAGTACAGAGAGAGGTCATTAAGGAGCAGGTAGGGGTTAGACAGTACAGAGACAGGTCATTAAGGAGCAGGTAGGGGTTAGACAGTACAGAGACAGGTCATTAAGGA
>OMKP01034111.1:1781-11968 GCA_900302375.1 Bathygadus melanobranchus
TGTGTGTCCAGTGTGTGTGTGTGTGTGTGTGTGTGTGTGTGTGTGTGTGTGCGTGTGCGCGTGTGTGTGTCTCAAAGTACGAGGGGTTGAGGGGTATACCATATGACATGATATCACTAGATAAAATTCAACCTTGTAACCCTTATCTTTATGGCTGGAGTTGAATCAGTTTCTATTGTGGATTATCTCGTCAAATTGGTTTCAGTTTTGGTTCCGAGAGTTGAAATGTAATAATCCATTCACCGAGCCTTCATGAATGAACATGTACAACGGCCATGTCAAAACGCCACACCTCACAAACTCTTGTGAGGTGCGGCGTTTTGACATGTCCGTTGTTTCTTTGCGACACCGGCCCGAGTACAGAATGCACTAATGTAAGACTATATTGGGACGTTAGTGAGTATAACCAGTGGCTACTCAGTATGTATTGCAGGGCCCTAAGAGATAGCATCCAATCATATCGGTTTCAATTAAACACGGATAATAAATCCAACTGTCTCTGTCGCGATGAACCCACCACCTAAATATACAATGTAATCTACCCTCCATCCTCTGCGCTACACCTAAACCTGAAACTAATATCTAATATCTAATATCTAACACTGTTTCCCGTTTGTGTTTAAGCTAAACGCTGCACTCTTAAAACGCAGCCTAGTAGCCTTTGCTAGTAGCTGAGCTAAAGGTGCATTAGCCGTTAGCCGCAGAGGGAAGCGTGCGTTTGTGAAGGTTATCAGGTTAATGTGTGGCTGTCTCTGTGTGAACAGTGTGGCTGAGCGAGGCAGAGAGGGAGAGGAGAGAGAGAGAGAGAGAGAGAGAGAGAGAGAGAGGAGCAGACTGCCAGTCTGCGTTTATTCCAATCATTTTCTGCTTCCTCATCCTCTTCTCCCAGGAGGCCTCGCTGGAGTCACCGGGTTCACCCCACCACACATCTCTCACATTACACTTCAGGCCTTCACTTTCTGCTCATCATCATCTTGTTCATATAGTTTCGATATTTTGTTTCTTACGGTGGATTTTTTGCAGTTGATGTCATTAAGGAGCAGGCAGGGGGTTAGGGCATCTCGCTCAAGGATGCCTACAGGTCGAAACCAGTGCCTTTCAGCTGGGAGTCCAAACGCTGCTACACTATCCTTCCTGGCCCATTGTTATCATTCAATTATCATCGTAATCATCCTGGCTGTTAGACCTCTTCCTCCTCCTTCAGGGTCACTACATAGATCGTCGCTATATGCCGCTAATACACTACAGTTTACATTAGCTTTGGGCATGTAGCCTGCATATGGCCAAAGATATTAAGCCTTGGCCCCTTATTAAAGGCTTTATTATTGCCGGCAGTAATAACCATCTTAATTACAAAGGAAATTCACAAGTGGCTTTCTGTCGGTTTTCAAGTCTATTAAAATATATGATCTGTATACTATGGACTGTTGTCATCTTGTGTGCTCGTTTTCCCAACCCAAATACACACAAGCTCGTGTCAATTTCGGCTTCTTGGGTGTCCGCGTGGATTAGTTTTACAGCACGTCACGATGAAACCCGTCCCAATGACCGACAGAACACTGGTCTGCCAGGCGTAGCTGCACCAGGACAGCTGTGAGCGCAGCACTGAAGTGCAGGGCCGTATCGCTGGTATTAAAGCTATTCCGTACGGCTACACTCCCTGGAGCCGCTGGCCAACACTAGCTCCCGCTGCTGCGGACCAATCAGGAGCCGGGAAGCGCCTGTGGTTACCGGGTTAGCGCGAGCGGGTATGCGGCTCTGAATGCCGGGGCCCCTTTGTGTCTGAACCAGTCCAACCTCAAGTTCATTTCAAATGGGTGGGACATTAGGAGGGCAGCCATTGGTAGATAATATAGTGCTGGTTGCTAGGTCGATTTTTTTTTCCTCAGCACCTGTCATGTAGGCAGGCAACGTGCCAGGAATATTTGCAATAACTGAAATAGGGCAATATTAGGTGGGGTAGGTTTTGGAGTAACGCCGGATGTCATTTTCTAACTTGCTGAACGTAAAACCCTCAACTGCTTATGTATGCTTTGATGTTTTCTTTCGGTTGGGGCGTTGCTTTCCTTATTGAAAATCGAAAAAAGCAACGCGCTGTCCTGCCATGATACTAGAAACTACCGGCGACAGCAGAATCCACATTCACTTCAGTCTTAAAACTAAAACTATAAATACAAATACACAGACAGCCATGCCTTCTATTTAGACCGGGTGCAACCATGAAACAGGAAGTGGATACAGAAGAAGAGGAAGCTGCCTGGTTCGATGATAACCCGCACAAAAAAAAGAGCAGCATGTGCGCGCGCACACACACACACACACACACACACACACACACACACATTCACACACAAACGCACACAAAAACTGAAAAAAACTGAAAAAAACATGACACCTACGCTGACATCAGACGCAGAGAGTCTCCGTGTCTCAGACTATGCATTTGGATTACATGTAATGCGCGTGGCCCCATGCTGGGCTGGATGAGGTTGAATAAGAACGCCAGGGGACCTTTACATAGTTAATGTAAACACAGTCAGCGCTCCAACCACACCAGTTAAATTATTAGGTAGCACCAGATGACTCGCACCTACTGCTGACGACCCAATCCTTTGACTGAACACCTCGGCTTAGATCAAACAACAGAGCTCTCGTGTCTGCTGCGGACTACGTTGGGATAATTCTTTGTTGTTGTTACTGTATTCTACTGCATTTAAAGCAGGGAATGGACACCATTCGAGCTGCACGATCATACTACAATCACAAAATCTCATAGTCTCCTAATGTGGAGGCCAGTGGTTCAGCAGAGTATTGGGCAACGCTCCGGCATGCTTTCATCACTAACTGACCAGTGTGGCATTAGAGGAAGTTGCGACTGCATATGGGCCAGCGGTGGATTCTGTGCAACTTCACAACGCAACACCGAACACACACACACACCTCTTTTCTTTTAACCCGTTCAAAATACACACGTTCCCAACAAGCTAGTATCAAAGCGAGCTGGGGCAGATCGTTTGTCAAGAGACGAAGCCTCCTTTTCTAGAACGTACGTGTACGTCGCAACAACCGACACTCAAAACATACTGTCAATTGATTTCAACCACAGATTAGATGCAATCCGGTGCCCGTAAACGCTAGCATCCTTGTAGCACGTCGCGCTAAAATGCACGCAAGCCACAGAGTTCACGACGGGGCCGATAGTGAACGTCAGACGGCGAGCGGCCGTCGGACGCGGTGTGGCGAGTGGAGGCGATGTTAGGTGGACTTACGTGGCATGATCCCTTGGCTGACCAGTTCCTCTCGGGTTCGTCTCTGCTGGAGTTTAAGCTGGAGGGCTGCATGGAGACAGAGGTGGAGGTGGATAGAGCGAGAGAGAGAGAGAGCGCGGGAGAGAGAGAGAGAGAGAGAGAGAGAGAGAGAGTGCACAAGGTGAGTCAAAATCCTCCCAAATGTGTTTTGGGCAGCAGGTCGTCTCCCACCCCTTCCACAGCAGTGTAACACGGGGTGTCCTGGTGTGCTGATGTTTTACTGGTCCATTGGTATGGAAGGGAGGGAGGACACATATATACAAATCACACACAGAGACACGCGCAGAGAGAGAGAGAGAGAGAGAGAGAGAGATGGAGGCGGGCAGACGAAGAGGAAACAGACTTCTCTTTTTAAAATGATCATGCTATAGTTTCCTCCCCTGGACGATTTTAGGGGTGTGTGTGTGCGTGGTGGTGGTGGTGGTGTGGCTGTGAACAGCATTACTTCCTGTTATAAGTCAAGTATTATTGGTTAGAATAATGAGTTAGGTCTGTTGATATATGTATGGCTCTGTCTTACACCAGTATTTGTGTGTGCAGGAGTGGAAAAAAATAAGATAAAAAAAGGAACAATTTCCTTTGTTCGCACAACAACATAGGCAAAAAACGACTGGGGGTTTCGGAACAGGAAGCGGGCGTTACATAACACACATAACACGCTCGTAGGGGACATTGTAACGAGTTCAGAGGAAGAGTACTGCAAATACAGACCCCGGATAACGTTTAGCGCAGACCGCGGACCGCCGCGGGAGAACCGGAGACCCTCGAGCCCACAGTCACAGTCTCCCAAGCTGAGCTACAGAAAGGGAACGAGCACAGACCCTCCTCCTCTTTATCTAGACATCTCGGTGAGTGCTAGTGTATAGCTGGAGAGAGCAGAGACCAAACTCATGTCAACTGCAACACCAGGGAGCCTCTGCACACACACTAGCGAGGCTGTGAATGCCTTCAGGAGCGTTGTATTCAGGTGGGTTTCGATTCAGCCACCTGTTGAGCGGTGCCATTTAACTTTGATGGGAGCGTCAAGTCATCTCAAAATAGCTTAAGGACCCTTTTCTCTTTCATCTAATGGAGAATCCAAGTACGGTTTAATGAGCCTTGGAAAAGGGGAAAAAAACCAAAAAAAAACCCAGATCTATTTTCAGCCCCTCATGCTTATAAACGATAACATCATCTTTCTCCCTAATTGGATATCAATTAGCGCCAGACATATTAACTGGATTTTAATTAACATCTGGCATAGAAAATTGGCTTCTCAAATAACATTCGGTAATTGTCAGGCTCATTTTGTAACTTTTTCCATCGCTTTCTTTTAACCTATGACCTCTTTATTCAGCTTTGCCTCAATGGGACTATTTTTAACTTGCAATATACTTATTTTACTTATTATTTTATGCCTGTCCATTTGGGAACCTAGTCAATTCCCAGCCGCCCCTGGAAGGCGGGATCCCTCTCCCTCCCTCCCTCCCCTTCTCTACTCTTCCTTACTCTCTGTCTTTTTCTCCCTCTCCCCATCTCTGGCTTCCTCCACCCTGTTCCTTATTCATTCTCCACCTCCATGTCCAATACAAAGCATTTCTTCTTAACCTCATCCCTTTCCCCACTGCGGGGTGTTCTGTCGACGTTTTCCATTCCCATTTGAGGTCAAGGGTCAAACGCGGGGTCTCGGAGTTCTTGTTTGTACAAGCGGAACGAACAGGAGCTACGTGTTTACATAAGACGCACAACATTTCATCATTCAACTGATTGCAACACGCTACGAATTTGGGGAAGTTGGCATGGGCTGGTATCACCGCCCCGCACACCAGGACCAGTGACACCCCTCTGCAGGCCAGACCCAGGCGGCTTGGTTTTTCACATTGAACTAATTGCAATTAGCCAGAGCTAATTATCCACATATGCCACGTATAATTAGCCGAATATGAACTCACTCAAGCAGGGCTCGAAATTAAGGATGTCCCGTTGTCCGGGGACAATAACAATAGCACCTGGGACACAAGGATACGGTGTCTGGGACAATTCTGGGACAGTAGAAAAATATTGTCACTACGAGTGAAATTATTAGGTTCCTGTGTTTATGCACGGAATATATATCATTTGAATTGTTATGTATTAAATGTGAGGTGGCACCGGCGAGAGCTTGATGCCACTTCACGCAAGCCCTGTGCTGCGTCACGCGAGCTCTACACCAAGGCGGACCAAAGTGAGTCAATCACGTTATTGAACTATATTTATTATGTAGAAGGGAAAAAAAGAAATAACTTTGGGACTTTGGAACAGGGGCTGTTAAGTCTGGGACAGTTGGTAGTAGAACTCTGGACGGTCGGAAGTAGAATTCGGTACAGTTGCGGGACACTGAGGGTGAAAGCACGACGATGACAGGTGACTGCTTTGCGGTGTGAGGGGCGGGGGGGGTTCTGAGTGAGAGCCTAGCGAACGACTTCGCTCGACGTCTGCCATTTTTCTTGGCGACGGCTACGAGTCCGTTGCTATTTTCGAACTGAAATGCGCGGCGGGGGAGACATAATTTTGGTTGTGATAGATCTTTGGATTAATCTATTAAACGAGTGTGTTGTTGCGTTAAAACACACTCAGTGAGCAGGCGGCGACTTTTGGCTTTACAGTTACAAGGTTCTGTTTTGTTTGTATCCATGTCTGTGTGTGTGTGTGTGTGTGTGTGTGTGTGTGTGTGTGTGTGTGTGTGTATTTGAGGCCGCCGCATTAAGGCCAACCAGCACCTGTTCCCCCCGACTGACAGAATGACATCACTGCTTTCTAGCTAGCCAGCTAGCAGTCCCCACAGAGGAGCATTGGGCTAACTGTGAAGTTATCTAACTCTTTAATATGCCTGATGCATTAATACATTGTGACATTGTGATACAGGGGTTCAAAGTCCAAATGAATGAGGGCTAGGGCTAAAACTAATTTGATATACTTCAAATGTTTTGATTTTGTGGAGCAGTACAAACGGTATATAATAATGACAGGCTGCGAGGGCACATTCAAACTAAATAAACTAAAATAGGACCGGGCTGTGGTGACTTGACCACACCACGGTCCTCCCCTCCACTCCCTGCATGTCATCAGCCAATCAGTGGTCTCCCAGGAAACCAGCTAGCTGCCTCATCTCCCCCCGGATACACTGACCTTCCCCTGCACTGCATCATGGGGGATTAGGCTGGTCCGTGGAAGCCTCGCCGCCAATAGAAATAAAATGTCACCCGCCGCTGGCTGGGTGTAAACACTCAGAACTAAACAGACGTTAGCGGCCGCGGTGACTAGCGTGACCAGACGTGTTCATCCGTGATTTCACCGCCACACTCCGTCTAACGCTTTTGAACGTGTGTGTGTGTGTGTGTGTGTGTGTGTATGTGTGTGTGACAGACACGTGCACAAACACACACACAAACAGACACACACACGGGCTGTGCCACGGCCGGATAAGATGCCAGGCCACTTGAGTCTTCCAGGGAAGAGGGTTATTCTGGGAAAGGGACTCTTGCACTTTGCTTCTCTTTCACCACACACACACACACACACTTTCAGCTCCTATGTCCCTTCTCCTTTCACTGATACATTTCTCATCTTTCCCACGCCTGTGTCTAAAAAAAACAGGAAGTTAGTTAAAGAAAACAACATTTTCATATATTGTTGTTTGGTACAAACAACAATAAATGTCACATCATGACAAAAACCATATCCTTCCGCCCTGATAGAAACACAATCAAAACGACGGTGAGAAGGTTTTAAGACAAGTTTTGGGGGGACGGAGGGACTTTTCAACCCCCTGATGGTTTCTCACACTTTGGATGTGACTCACTGATAACAGCAAACTGATACGTGTGGAGACGTTATCACGACACCCACCTCTGGTTTGACAGCACCGCGATACACGCCGAAGGTGTGAAAACCAGTCAGAGGACATGGGCTCGAGCCGACCAACGGCCTAGTTTACCACGCGGCGGCAGCTCAGGAGGTAGAGACGGTTGTCTGGCGACCGGAAGGTTGCTAGCCTAGCATTAGCCTAGCTAATGGTCGAGGTTCCCTGAGCTAACCCTAACTGCTCCCGACGAGCTGGTCGTCGCCTTGCATGGTTGACACGGTGTCGGTGTATGAATGTATAATGTATATGTATACCATTACCACCAGATGTAATGTTTATTAGCCATACCGGCCCTACCCAGCAGACTATACCAAGTGGTAGGCTGATCTATCCATCATATATCTGGATGTCACGAGAGGGTAGATGTTCTGATATAACATAACCAGCATAACATAACCATAGGGCCCTTTAAATGTTGTTGCGGTGTCAAGGTCTGTGTTGACGTTCGCATGTATAAAACTACCGTGGGGCATTGAGGAGGCTTCAGAAACGAGCGTACCGCGAAGCAAGGAGCAGGGCCGGCGCTCTGGATTTAGGTGCCCTCTGGGTCTAATCCAGGCTGTGTTAATATGGAGCGGGCTAGAAAGGCCCGTCTAACTGGGATACTAGGCCATAGCCAAAACTGGTCCACGGGTGTAGTCACAAGTGCAAAAGAAAATATTGAAATGACAGAAGATAGACTGATATGACTATCCCACATGTTGGGCGTTCTTAAAGGGGCCGCTATTCTACCATCAGGTGTGAGCGTGATTAGCCATTGCAAGCAGTTTCAAAATGGTCATGTGACTAAAGTTGTCATTGTGACATCACAAATGGGAGTGTCCACCAAGATGTATGATGACTAGATCAGTTCACCAGTACAGTCCACAGGGTAGGCTGGTAGACTGATCTAGTGACAATTTTGATACATATTGTAATGACTAATCACGCTGGTGGTGTTTTCCTGGATAGTTTGTCTTTTAGAGAGAGAGAGAGAGAGAGAGAGAGTCAGAGCGGAGTCAAGGTAGGTGCAGCCAACTGGGTTAATCCAATCATGTGTGTGTGTGTGTGTGTCTGTGTGTGTGTCACTAGCTTTCATTAAACATGTCGTAAGTGTCGGTAAGCTACATGCAGCGCGCCCGCACACTAGTCTGCTAGCTTCGCAGCCTGCTAGCTTGCACACACACACCACGCGCACACAAAACCATAGACATAAGCAGGTTGCGTTGCGCACATACACTCCTACAAGACACAAAAGCAGTGGAACGCGAGTGGAACCACTCAACGTCACGCTACCCCCAAAACCACGTTCGCGTTTCAGATCCGGCGCACTTTCAAAATGGCCCTTTGGCAGGGACTCTGGAAACAATTCTATTTCTAAAGCCCCTAAACGGCCTCGCATGAGCTCATCATTCAGAACATTTCGATTAGCGCGTGAACTGGGCGGCCGGCCCGGGAGAGCGGGAGAGGACCGACCGCCACGACGGAGCCGTACAAATGTTTCACGCGAGGGGCCGACAGCGGACAGGGGCTAGCTTAGCGCATGCAGAGGGCTTGGTCGGGCCCCCGGTGGCCTGACATCGATCCAAAACGCGTCTGCGCAAAGACATAGTGCGAGGAATACCGATTGAATGCAGGCGGACGGCTGGACGCGATGTACGCAGATATCGGTGGGAGACGTTGAACGGGAGTATGGGATACTTTCTTAGTTTGTAGCGTTGTAGTACAGTTCACACCGTGTATTGTGCTCGCATTAAAAGGGTGCATTACATGGGACACAATTGTGTAATCTTTCCGAGCTCGTTTAGCAGACCTCGGACGAATGAATAAATTAAAGGGGGACCTATTGTGGAACTTTGTTATCATTAAAGCATCGGAGAAAACAATGACCCTGCAGCGTACAGTGAAGCGACGTGGGTCGATCCATCCTCTGCGGTGTGATATCCAGCCCTGAATGGATCCGCGCCTGAATGCTGCTTTCAGTGGGGGTTCCTTTCCAACCACTCTCTCGCTGATTGGTCTTACTGGAGAATGTGTTACGGTTTCTGTTTCCGTTCCTGCCGTGTCCCCGACATTGTGGAATTGCTTCCGACAAATCGATTCACACACATTTTCTCGGTTGTGGATTTGCACAATAGGCCCCCTTTAAAACATAATAACGCGAGGCAACAACTGACTGACTGCGACATGTGATTTAGCCACTATCTGGCTTAGCTCGAATTGAATGAAAAGCTGCAAAAGTTGCTGTCCTATCTCAACCACTGCGCTTGGATACAGAAGAATAAACCACCAACCTTGTGGTAGAGCTCTCGCTGTACGCTATGTGAACTGAAACATGCTTCTCTGTGGTCAAAAGGTTGGTCAGTGTGCAGTGGTTCCTATCGTTTAACGCTAGTTTAGCTAACGTTAAGGTCTGTCGGATACTTTACATTTACATGTAGGGCATTTGGTCTAAAGCGACTTAACGGCGGCATTTACAATAAGTAATGTGTCGAAAAGTGTCCCACATAGGCTACTTATAAGTGGGATACGACAGGGGCAGGATAGTCTAATGGTTGCAGAGAGATGCTGGGTTCGAACCCCAATGTCCACTGTATAGCGTGTCGGCATCCTTGAGCAAGACGCCCCGACTCCTCTCTGTTCCTTAGGAAGATGTATCTGAATTCACTGTCGCTTTGAATAAATGCATCTGCATCCAAATAAACTACGGGTGTCAAATATGTAGGAAAGTGTTTGTCTTATCTTCGACATTTTATTCTCAATTCGTCTTTCGGCTCTTTCGTACGCTGACATTGTCCTCCCCTCTCATCCTGGGTTGATAACGAGAGCGGCGCATCTCGATTTCAATCCATCCTCGCATCTAATGCAAGTCATGCAGCAGGGGTGCAAGGCACTCCTGAAGCACGGCGGTCAGAGAGGAAGATAAGGACATTATCGTACTTGAAAGACACATGTTGAAATGGACTTCCTTTTAATTTAGATTGTCTCTACACTGGTGTATGGTCTGTTTTATTTGA
>OMKP01034112.1:10083-20127 GCA_900302375.1 Bathygadus melanobranchus
TAAATCCAAAGGCTAAACAGTCATTCATTATGTTTACATGTTCCACCACCGTAACCATGGCAATCTGTCTGTAAAAAGTGGAAACTCTCTCTTTTAAACGGTGATGAATTTCATGTGATTGAAATAATAAGAATAATAACAATAACAATAACAACGCAACTTTTTATTTTATGACCTCAGAAGGTAGTTGAACTTAACTGTCATTAAATAACGCCGCTGATGTATTCACATGTACAGCGCATATAGCCAAAATGTACTTTTCAATTCCTGGAGGCTTTTAAATGATAGAGATAACATTATTATACACAAAATGTAACTAATGACACGCAAACAAAGGGAAGGTAGGTAAAGCGTCAACCCCCCGGGGGAGAACAATGTCAACTAATGCATCATTTTCAGTTGTCTTGCACGAGGAGTACGAGTAAAAATGGCCAGTTAATTTACATCAAAGCACAACAATTGAATCCATATTGCTTGATAAATGAGCATCACCCCCAGGAAATAACTAATCAAGATAGGTCGTATGAAAGCTAAAAGTCTTTATTAGGGCTAATTGGGGGCCATTATAAAATTATTCTGGTGAAATCTGTATTCTCTATCTGGAATACATATTTCACCAATATGAAGAAGAAGAAAATATATATATATATTTGCGTCAATGTTAAAACATTTCTTTAGCATTGTAACTTGAAGCATGATGTGAGTTGTTCTGAAGACGTATTTATAGTGTAATTATAAATATCTAAATCTAAATCTGTAAGTGCATTTGATTGGGCATAGAAAAGTCACGTCTGGTGGTTACATACATTAATGACCATGTAATTTGAACTAATCCTGGAGTAATACTTCCTTTTCCAAAACGAACACTGACAGATTTGTTTTTGTTTTAATATTATCAATATATACTTACGCCGGGCAGTTTGACAACTGCTGTGTTGTTTGTTTAAAGTGTTAGCCATGTTACCAAGGAGACAAAATTACACCAATTATAGGGAAAGGAACTCCTTCCATTAAGTTGTTTTTTTCAGACGTTTTTCTTTTCTGTTTTTGGGCTAAAAATAGAGCATTTTGATTCTGCTGGAGGTTACTGAATGTTTCCTGGCCCCATGCTCAGACAGTTTGCTAAAGTTATTTTCCCTATCTGTACCCACAGCCTTTCTCTTTGTATGAGAAAAGCCACTTAGGGTCAAGCCATTAAAGGGCTACCCTCACAGTGGTCATGTTTTCTCACAATTGAAACCTACAGACAGAGATTAGCAGACAATTGATTTAAGGAAAGACGGAAACCTAGTATAGAGACATGATAACCTGTACAGGTCACACACCAAAGAATGAACAAACGAGGGAAAACATTTTAACTGGCTAATGAAATTGTTAAGTATCAAGCGTGTTTGAATATTGTTGTGTTTAGACTAGATTGATTATCACTTGTAATCTTTTACAGTTGAACAATGCATTGGCAAAATAGCACATTCGCTCACATAACACAGGGCATGTAGCCTCATACTATAAATATATGACTGAATAAAAATATATGAATATAAATAAAAAGACGACTATGCATAACTACAACTGTTCTGTGGGAACATAGCTTGTTACCTTACCTTACCTAACGCACATTTGTTGGCTGTTGTGTTCACCTTGGTCACACTGCGTTCAAACTTTTTCCTCAGGAGAGCAACAATAGATCATATGATCTGTGCAGAGAGAGCAGAGTCAAGTAATTGAGTAATTTTAATAATCTAGGGTATAAACACCAAGTACATCAGTTTACAGGACCTGCAAACATATGGTAATTAACTTTTACTACATTGATATATTACTCCCCTCCCCCAAGTCTCCCTCTCTCTCTCTCTCTCTCTCTCTCTCTCTCTCTGTCTGTCCTTTGTGTCTTTCGCCTCTCTCTTACTCTCTCTCTCTCTCTCACTTACCATATTGCAAGAGAGGAATCATTTGCTTGATTGGAGTTGACTTCTAAAGACCAGAGAGAACCCTGCACTCTTTCTCCCTGTGTCTTACACAACATACATATAGCAATCTATGAGTAATTCACACTCTATAACTAAATTCATCATCGTGCCAAATTTCCCGAGTGAACCAATTTTACGGCCAGGGATATAGAACTTCTAACTTCAAAAACTCACAACAAATTCTTACAATATACCAAATTCGTAGATGCATTTCACTATTTAGTTGAGCGTGTGTCTCTTTACTTTTAATAAGCAAGCAGCTTCCTGTGTCTGAGGGCGAGCCACGCTAAACCTTCCCGTACCACCAAACGTCTATTATCCTGTCAAGAACTGCTGCGTGTTCCTCAGGAAAGGAAGTTATTTCATTTCCAGGTTTTGTCCGTGTTTGAATGCGAGCGGCGCTCTTTCTGCAATATTCGCTTGTTTCAACTCCCCTCGTTATCCTAATCAAAATATACAACCTGGCTTTGTCTCGCAACTGTTGTGCGTCTCGTTGGGAAGAAAGAAAATTAGCCACTTCCTCAATTGGCAGTTGCTTCTCACAGTTTCTTATCTCACAGATGAATGGATACATGATTTTACTTTTGTGAGTGATATTCATAGATTGGACTCTTAGAACAAGTGTTTTCTGAGTACAACAGTAGAGTTAGTAACAAGTAATGACAAGTGCTAGGCAGCACTGGAACAACTTTTTTCTTTTAAGTCTCCATAGCAATATTTCTTTGGCCAACTTCTTTGGAGTTTGGGAATTTGTTCATTGAAAATCATTGGAATAGATTCCCTTCCATGGTTTTTCTACAATTAGCCTTGGGGCGTTCTGAAGAAGAAGAAAAATCTCATGTGCTCTTAAACGTCATGAGCTTGAGCACATGTTTATGTAATGACCATGGAGCAATTGCATGGGCCTCCTTTGCTTTCCAGAGCTCTCATTATTAATGTATTCTTATTGGCTGCAATAGGCTCTGTTTATTGATCAGGTAATCCCTTGTCTTGTGTCTGCAGATGTGAGTAGATTGAACCTGTCCAGCGGAGGGGCACCGACATTAACCTCATCAGGACTAATGTAGCAAATATGAAATCAGACCAGTTGTAGTGAATGGTGAACTCAAAAGCCATCACTGGGGTAACGTCTATTACAAACTGTAGCTAACTGTTGTTTGCCTCTTTCCCCTGCTATTTCTTAATGGCGAATCATTACATTTATTACCTGTAAACAAAAGAACAAATTCATGTTGAATCGCCTCTGTAAAGCCCCCACATTGGCCCCCAAAAGAAAAAGTTTGTCACAGCACGTAATTGAACCCTCTCTTTATCGTAACGATGATGCCTATACAATCACACAGGAGATCAAATGCAAACACAAAGGTGTTTTCGTCTAATACAATGGCTATTCTACGATCGTCGGAATTTGGCAAAAAGAAAATACAAACTATTTCTGTACTTGTGTATTGTTGTGCATAACTGGGTTCTGGTGAGGTCTTTATCAAATTATAGCCTCATTTGATTGAGCATAGAAGAGATATTTTTGCTATATGGAAATGTGTGGATGTTCAGATCAGTACGCAACACATGATAAAACATCTCATCGATAGCCTTTACAAACACAGATGTAGACGTAAACATATAACCTTTAGCAGCTATATATTGTACAGAACTTTTCTGACAATTCACATTCTCAGTATCGAACGTCAAATAGATTTAGTTTAGTTTAGACCCAAGCGATTGTATGGACGACTTCAAAACAAGCCCGCTGTCACGGATAATACAAAATATTGGCGAACAGGCCTAATAGAGAGGGGGGGGGTAATCCTGTTCCAGAGTGCTGTGCTGAGACTGCTTGTATTTACATATGCAGAGGATCCCGCTGTTCTGAGCGCACCATTGACAAGACAGAGCAATTAATCATCGCCATATTCACCCGCAGCGTAACTGACGACCCTTGCATCCTGCCACGATGTGTGCAGGTGTGAGTCGAGCTGCACGAGAAATTGTATAATTGTGCTCTGTGTTTGTCATGCGCATGTTTATGCTCAATGCAAATGATAGATAAATATGGAAATAAATCATAACTCAAATTGAATTGATCCAATTAAATTGCGTTAATTAATTAAAAACGGGAAAAACACCGATCTCTGAACGAAGTAAAGAGTTTAGCATTTATATGAGTCTTGAACGTTGTTTTTATTGTTAAAGACATTTGTTCTTCAATCTTCTAATGTGGAATCACAGATGGTATCTTTAAAAAAGCACAGTCAAAATATTCTGGATTTGCTATGCTATATGTGTACATTATATATAGTGTATATCCTGAAGTGAAGACCAAAGATGGCTGTATTGCAAAGTCCAGAGTTGATGTAGAAATGCATAGTGGTGACTATAGGAACAGTAATCTGACACTCTCTTGAAATAAAATGTTTTTTATTCACTAATATGTGTCATCGTTGTACATTTGACTTTTAATTTTCATTCGGTTACCTCATCTATCATTATAAAGCATAAAGTTGACTGACCTAGATTACATCCAATCCTAAAACATAACCTTTACATATTAGCACCTATAGCTGTGCACTTACTGACCAATGATGTTGGAGGGCACATCACACATGCGCACGCGTATAAAGATCAGGCACTCTATGGACAGATAATTCAGGAGGAGGAGAAGCAGCCATGTTGCTGCACATAATTCAGCGGACTGAAGGACACATCTCTAGCTTTATGGGTCAGGAAAAAAAAAACATGGCAGAATCTCATGGTCCTTTTTTTTCTGTTGCTCAACTGCCTCCTCCCCAATTTTCCTTTTTTTTTAAGCCTTTAAATTATCCATTGGCAAGTTCAGAGTCGATTTGTTATCAAATCAGGCGTCAAGCGTCTCTGATTCATTGTTATTCAGCACTCGGGCTGATTTATATGCAGAATGTAAAACAGATGCCTTACGTGATACATATTTATAGTGAGCCCTGCTCTCACAAGATTTATTATAGCTTCTTTCATGGCAGTGTGAATGGGCCTCACCGTGATGACTTGTATTTCCTCTCCACTGCCAATGCCAAACTCATTAAAAGGGGGTGTGACTATTAATATACATTGTAATACAGACAGTTCCTAATTTATAACCCCATCCACACATTTGAAATCTCTCCTGTTTCCTCCTCCCCTCAATGTTGCATTGATGGGGATGGGGGAGGGGGAATGCTTTTGGTGCAGCCGTGTGTTTTGTGATGTGTATGCGTGTCAACATATTTGTGTGGGCTCTCGGGCTGTCGTGTACATTTCAGGAAAGGTCAGTGTATTTACATCTTTTTCTGATAGTCGCATTTCCGATAAAATAACCCTAACCTCCAACCCTAACCCTAACCTCCAACCCTAACCCTAACCTCTGACTACTGAATGGCACATCCATGGTGCCATTATACATTTTTCCTTAAACAACTTTGTTAAGCAGCAGTGAGGCAGATTCCGTTGGCCCTCTCTTCTTCTACTCCTTTTCTCCTGTACACCCTGTGCACACCGCTGCCCCCGCAGGCCAATGGCTGGACCCGTTGTCATTCAGAAATAACACATTACTAATGGTTTGATTTCAATGGTGATGACAATTTAAGAGTGGACAGGTTAGTGTAGTGGCACAAACGCACTGGGTTCAATTTTCCCATGTCTGCAGCTTTCCTGTAGGTGTCACTGAGCAAGATACTTAAAGCAAGATTCTGCATAATACTGTCTATGAGCCTAAATATCCACAAAGAAAATATTAACTGGGCGACAGTAGCTCAGGAGGTAGAGACTGTTGTCTGGCAACCGGAAGGTTGCTGGTTGATCCACCTTGCTAATTGTCGAGATGTCCCTGAGTAAGACACCTAACCCCAACTGCTCCTGACAAGCTGGTTGTTACCTTGCATGGTTGACACCGCCGTTGGTGTATGAATGGGTGAATGTGAGGCAATGTAAAACACTTTGGATAAAAGCGCTATATAAATATTCCATTTACCATTTAAAAAGAGACATTTAATTTTGAATTCCTTTTTATTCTTTACTAAGAAAAAGTCAGTAACCGTCTAAGTGAATGTGTTGGTGTTACAATGGCACAAAAACAAAACCAGATATTTTTTTCCGGTCATTCAGCGAAATACACACCTTCTCACCAACACAAATTAACCCCTTTAATCCAGAAAGAGTACTCACTCGTTGTAACCGCACATCCCCATAGGATTCAGTGGACATGTTTTGTCTCAGTTTCCACTGCAGATGTGCTTACTGTTGGCCTGGGGAGACCCGAGTAGGATCCGAGCATTCCCCCATGCAATGTAGCTCTGGGGAGCGCCAAACCACACAAGACCATCTGCCAGTACTAGACCAAGATCCATTTACAGATGTATCATTCTCCTTAGCCTCTCTGGGAGTGTCTATGGCACAGTGCTGGAGAGGAGAGGAGATGATTTCTTATTTGCCTGATAAGGAGCCCAAAATTGGAAACCGTGTGTGTGTGCGTGTGCGTGTGTGAAACTACCATTCACTTATTTAATGGTCTTTGATGTCAGAATCAAATTGTTGCCGTGCAACATGTTTATGTGTGTGGATTTACAGACATCTGTAGATGTGTTTGTGTTTTTGTGAAATGTGATTTACTATAAATAGGCTTATGCGCGTGCTGATGAGGACAAATGTGAGACATTGTGACCAGGACAACGTGCTAGTAGTTTATACTAGAGGTATGCCAACATGCATATTGATGAATTCAAGTGGTATTGTATCAAGATGAACTGGTATTAAACATGTCTTCATAAACCATTATGGGAGGTGTGTTTTCTATGGGGTACAGCAAATACATGCAAATATCAAATCACATTTGATACGTTTGGATTTGATAGCGTGGCATCATACCAAAGTTGTACTTTTTGGTCAACTTTCAACGTCTTAAAATGTGCAATATAGGATACCCAACTAACGTGACATATTGGGCAGCACTAGCTCAGGAGGTAGAGACGGTTGTCTGGCTAAACGGAAGGTTGCTGGTTCGACCCCCCGGCCCCCGCCGAGCTAAGTGTCGAAGCTCCCGACGAGCTGGTTGTTGCCTTGCATGGTTGACACCGCCGTCGGTGTATGAATGGGTGAATGTGAGGCGATGTAAAGCGCTTTGGATAAAAGCTCTATATAAATAATCCATTTACCATTTTTTTTACATATATTGATGCAGTTGTCCATACCATGTCCTATTCCAGGCCAGAGTTAACACATACATACATGTTCAGTAGGATAATGACTGCCACCTGCAGACCATGTATGTGCACCTGGTAATTTACTCCAGAAACAAATGTAGATTGCATAGAGAGCATTTTTCTGGCAATATTTAGGTGTTCATTGATATTCTAATTGAATAGCCATCAATTATATGGGGACTTTGTGTGTTGTAGTACCATGCTTGACCACCATACCATGCGTGTTTGTTTTGGGTGGATGTTGCGAGCGATGTTTCTTTCCATCAAGAACCTTGGAGAACAATGGGTGGTTAATGATGTGCTCATCGACAGTTTGTTTGTATTGACTTTATTTGTTGTGTTGATTGAAATTAACCCATTTAAGCATACTCATACCAGATACTAATGCCTTATTAAAAGGACACTCCACTGTAATGTGGTAACATGTGTGTGTGTGTGTTGTTATGAATGGTGATGTGGGTGGTGAACTGAAGTGACAGAAAACAGATAAAGGAAGCTATACATTGTAATGCTGTAGACAGGGAGGAGGTCCCGATTTCAGTCTGTGAGATAACAATAACTCCCTGCTTGGGCAGGAGAATGAAACAAGGGCTTTTGTTCCTATACGTTTTTTTTTTTGTTTGACAAATCTCTCTTGGCATATATATGAACCGCCAGAGAAGTTACGCAAATGTACGTTATTTTGACTGTTGAGGGAAGAGCTGATGAGTCGAACGTCAGCCCCCGTGGAACGGCTGTTCAATGTGCAGTCCACATGCGAGGAGAGTCCCGCTGATGCTGGATCTGAGAGACGATGTACAGTGGAGAACACTAGGTTCCACATCTTGCGTGGTCGCGGTGTGTCGTTACGCACTAATTACCCAGCGTTTCAAACGTTACGATTATTGGTGGAATGAAAAAGGGAAAAAGAACGCGTATTATCGGGTCAAGACGACAGTTCTGCCGCTCAGCTCCTCACCTTTTATTTCACACGATCGCTCAAAAATGTACGTTTCATGGAATAAAACACAGCGGTTCCTCTTATGGAGTTACAAAAAAAAAAACCCAAAAAGCTATAGACCAGATGTAGGATATTATATGGTCAAACTGGCAAGCACAAAAGGGCCAAAAAACAAAAGGCATGAATGAAGGCAGAGGCCTTTAACAGTGTGTTTTCAAAACAGCCCAGCTGAGAGCTCTGCCCAGCAGCCCCTCGCCTCCACTCTACTCCTCTGTCTCTCTCTGGCCGCCTTGCTCACTATGTACCCCCCACCCCCAACCTTTTTTCCTCCTCCTCCTCCACCTCCTCCTCCTATGTCTTATTCTCTCCCACATACCGCCCTCCCCACAAGACTAAATGCTTCAAAACAGAGAAGAAAGGACACCATTTTTACTAATTAGTTGAGGACTTAACAGGCACAGGATGGGCTGCCTTAGTGTTTCATGCTGCTGTCCACATGCTGTCGACTGCCGTGTGAAGCTGAGCCTGTGTGGCTGAGAGCAGAATGAAAGGGGGGCCGAGCGAGAGCCATAGAAATGCTTCAGTGGAGATCCTGAACAGTTCTTCACCTGGGGTTGAGCTTAACATGGGAGCCGGCCGATTGTTTTTTAACATTTTAGGGGGCAAAGGCAGTGTGTGTGTGTGTGTGTGTGTGTGTGTGTGTGTGTGAGAGAGTGAAAAACACAACGCAAAAGTATGGGATTTCATCTGCTTTTTTTCCATTTTGATTCTGTCCAAATTTGATGCATTTAATAGAAAAACATTTTTTTAAAGACTATTTTTATTGCATTTCAATTTTTGTATGTAAAGAGGTATTGGAAGTCAAAATGTGCTATTTTGCAAACATAGCAGTACAAAAACATGCATTGTATGCTGAAAACATACTTAAAATAATATCTGTCTATACTTGGCAGAAACATGAGGCAACGAGTCGCCATATTCCATAAAACCAGCTATTTTGTTAGCATAAGGAACAGAACGTAACACTGAAATGCGCGCGACCAACTAAAAGAAATTCTTTCCTTAATAGAAATAGATGTGTCACCTCGGGCTCAAGGCGATCCGTGCACAAAGAGGGAATGTGAAAGTAGAGGAATTACAGTTGTGTCCTACAGTGGGCTGAAAGCATTCAAGAGAGGAATTTGGGACAAGAGCGAAAGCCGTAGTTCAGTCACCTCTATTAAGAGGGTAAAAATGCTGTTGGTCGACAACAACTTCTTCATGTGTCTTTGTGTCGATATGAATATTACCAGATTAACCGAGTCAAAAAGGCCATCGGTCAGAGACGAGCATTAGTAGATTTGCTTTTCTTTATTTAAAACGCATATTATCGACTTTTTTCGAGATATTTTGCTTTTACAAAAAGGAAAAAGAGAATTGCTGGCATTGGGTGCCACTTTGTCCAAATAGGCATATTTATCAGGGGTGTGAGACACACATCCTATTAAACCAAGGGCACTGAGGAAATTCTTCAAATGATCACTAAAGCCCCATAACTGTCTTGGGCAGAAATGGAGGCTGTGCCGTATGTCAGTTATATGGAGCTATAAGCAACTTAAAGAAGTGTGGTAATAGAGCCATTTACCTGATTCTGAAAAATGAGAATAAAGAAAAGGAGCATTCCCATTTTCCACACACACACACACACACACACACACACACACACACACACACCATGGGTTGATCCCTGATCAGAGTTCAGAACGCCCCTCAAGAAAATGTATCAACAAAATATATTTGGGTTTTGCAAGTCCTGTAGATGTTCTCCTATTTATATGTATATAAAGCAAGTGTGTTTTGTGTTCTATTAATGCAAAAAGACAGGTTGTTGGCTGTGTGTGTGTGTGTCAGAGCCAGTTAAACATGGTCTTATCTGTGTGTTTTA
>OMKP01034116.1:0-17606 GCA_900302375.1 Bathygadus melanobranchus
TCTTATATGATCTTCAACATAATAATAGGCCTAAGCCATTTCGTCACTGTTACTAAATTAAGGAAGAAAACAGGGGTAGAATTTTTTTTTTTGCCAGTTTCCACCAAACCAGTTGGGAAGGTTCTACTCTGCTCCGAACTCAAGCCACCTTTTTTTCGTGACATCAAAGTGCATTTTCCGATGGCACCTCGAGGTCACCACAAGGGTGTGTGGATGTGTGGAGCTCTGTCCGCTAGAGTGGGCGGATTCAAGGGTCAAACTCGGCTCCACTCTTAAAACCAGTATGTTGGCATGGCGATGCATCGTTAGTCTAGTAAATGGATTGCATTTATTTAGCGCTTTTGTCCAAAGCACTTTACAATATTGCCTCACATTCACCCACAGTCATACACCGGCGGCGGTGTCAACCATGCAAGGTAACAACCAGCTCTTCGGGAGCAGTTAGGGTTAGGTGTCTTGCTCAGGGACACCTCGACAATTAGCTAGGGGGAGCCGGGGATCGAATCCGCAACCTTCCGGTTGCTAGACAGCCGTCTCTACCTCCTGAGCTGGTGCCGCCCAGCGGTTGGTTTAGGGAAAATCAAATTGTCCTCCTCCACAGAAATCAGTTAGAGTGGAGGCAATGTCACGACTGAATGGAATGGACTGAATGAAACCAGTTGACAGTTCTGATACCAGGCTAATGCTGGTGCTCTCTTTGTTTGCATAGAAGCAAGGGTCAACGCCATTGTGACGAAAATGAATCCAAAGAAGCCTGGCCCAGGTACGAAAGTATATAGTCAGACTTTCATATTATAATATACTGTTCATTATGATATATAATCAACTCAAATACATCCTGTAAACAAAACAAGATGTACCAGAGAGAGGTTGAGGCTATGGCAGTTTCTGGCTGAGTGGAAACATTGAGCGGGTTCTCGATGGGACACAGGTACGAGCACAACACAAAAATACAGAAAATACCGGACACATGTAGGAGTAAAAAGTTTGAAACTCACCTCCAAGGATGGATGGCAGAATTGCGAGTATGGTGGCGAGAAAACAAGCGTCCATGTTGAAGAGTTTGTGTGTGTGTGTGTGTGTGTGTGTCTTTCTCTCTGTCTGTGCATGTGATTCAGTGCTGTCCACTGCTTCATTCCCTCCACATTTCCTCTTTCTGCTCTAAAATAGAATTCAGGTTCCATGGATGTAAACTGTGTTTCTGCTCGGATACACAATGACAGACTGGCAGACAACACACACACACACCCATAGACCTACAGATATCACCTATTGTGAGTGATTTACAGCAGGGGGCGTTACAGAACACTTTAAAACCATAGCTTAAAACGAGGGATGAAAATAGAACTGACTTCAGGCCATTTTATTTAGCCTGTCTGTCTGTCTATTTCTGGCCGAGGATTAAGACTGATTCTGATTCACATTCTCCACTTTCTTCGTATAATGGTGGCTTGAATTTGGATTCGGTTTCTGACCGTATTGACACTCATGTTTTTAACTCATGCACCATGCTGGCAAAATATTCCCCTAACAAAAGGCCTTCGGTTCACACGCCTAACTGCGGTGCACCGGAAATGGCTGTAATTGTAAAACTAGTTTACACACACACACACACACGCAAACCTGTGGGTCTAACAGATGTGGTTTACATCCCCTATTATGTCTCCATGGCAGCAAACACGCTGCTATAATTACATTACTTCTGATAGATGCTGTCTGCCCGTCCTTTTAGAGTTCGATTTCTTTCCCCAAATTGTATTCATTTTATCCCAAACTTTATATAGATAGATAGGCAAGATAGATGGGTAGTTGTATTATCCCCGTGGGCACATTTTTTATTTAATTTATATGACGTAGCCTATAGCCTAGCCCAAACTATTTTAAATAAAAACAGAAAATGATGAAAACATGAAATGACAGGTGCATTTAATGACTAAACTCCTGCAAACATTAGCCCGCTGGTGTGGCGGAAACGTCCACGCACCACACAGAGCGTCAAGTAACGGGTCAACGGGCCAAATACAAACGAACGGCCTCGTATTTTAGAGAGCGGCCGTTCTGTGTCATTCTTACTCATGGATTCGGTTTGGGGTCACGGAAACGGACAGGAGAGTCAGGACCGACTCGCTGTAGCATGAGTGATGGGCGGACAATGGTGGCGCGGAGCAGCCTATTTGCGCTACCCACCGATGCGTTGAAAGCGTAGACCCGTCGGTACAATGTCACGTTTGTGTTTCCTGGATAACCCCACCCACTGCCCCGACGGGCGGCGCAAACTGCAAACGCCGTAGAACAGCAGCTGGCAGACGCTACGCAGCTCGCAGCCTGCTTGTATTTGATAGCGAATAAAGTCGGTGGTAAATAAGGTGGCAAAATGTCGCATACGGTAGTGACCACTACTACGACGACCAGGACGTCCGATGGAGGCTTTCTGAATGCGGGATACATCCGAACCACGGGTGGCATCCTGAAAATATCGCAAATGGTGAGCTCTCCATGTCCTCGGAGTGAAGGGTGGGCGATGTGTGGGTTGTTTGGTGGTATGGATTATTTGGGCGTCCAGTTCAAAGCGATTATGGATCCGTGGACCTGCAATTGACACCGTGTTTACAGCGATGGGAACACGTTCATAGACAAAGTTTAACCGCTGCAGTAGACAGACCGGGTCGTAAACGCCACAATGACGATTTCATGCACCCATGGTGGTATGTAACACACATGTGGATGTGTTATTATACATGGTTACCACCTAAATGCTACATTAGGAAAATACACATAGGCCTATTCTCGAAATGAGCCCAGACGATGCTGAACAGGGGAATCGTGTTTAATCGTTGTCAATATCCATACATCACATGTATGGACTCTGTTCAGTACAACAACAGCAACACATCGCCTATTCGTGTAGTTGACACAAAGTCATTGTAAAACACCCCGACGTGATTTAATAACTGGTGCCAAACGAAGTGTGTTTTCTTATCATCAGCTACTCGTGAGAGTTAAGGGATTATGAGGCGTGGTTTCTAACTCCTAACTAAAGATCTCCATCAGTGTCACCACATTATTGATCCGTTGGCCAACAGGGAATTGTTCAACATCAAAGATAACAAGACAGCAGCACAAACTGTAGAGTGCAGAAACTGCATTAAATAGTAGGCTACAAAGAGAGAGGAAATGAACATTTAAAATCTATGGAGTCAGTTGGTGTTGCTGTGAGGCTAGCATCACAGGACCAGCAAATTACGTTTGTAAAAACCTGTTGAGTGTATTCATAGTAAACGATATAGGTTACACTGAAGAGCTATTCAGCTTCATGATTGTTATCACTTGTGATCACACAGGTAAAAGGTCAACAGTGGGACTTGTATTGTGACACTGTGTAGGCCTACACCTTAGCAGCAGATTTAAAGATATGTGTGAAACAACTGTGCATTTATTCATCATATCGCCATGACAGTAGTATTTAGCTAAACAATCGCATTAAAATCATGCACGCATATGTGTGTGTGCCCAGGTGGCCCTCCTGGTGGCCTTCCTGTGCGTGCACTGTGCCCGTGCGTGGCCGGACTGGCCTGCTTTCCGCTACTTCGAGGTGGTGATGCTGTGGTTCCTCATCGCCCTCCTCATCTTCTTCCTCATGCACATGTTCAGGATGCAGAGCAAGATCGCCTGTATCAACTGGCCCCTCACGGCAAGTATACACATTCACACGTTCATGTAAATGCACACTTATTCACTCGTTCACACTCGCACATGCGTTCTCTCGTTCAGTCCCTCACTCACATGCTGATACATTCACTCGCTTATTCACTCGTTCACACACACATATTTACATTTACATTTAGAGCATTTGGCAGACGCTTTTATCCAAAGCGACTTACAAAAAGTAACACATTTGTCGACATACACACACACACACGTTCACATACTTGATTCCTAAGACTAGAAATTATGTTTCTATGAAGTTCTCCGCTGTATTCAATCATCAGGACGTGTGACAAACGAAGACCAGAACTACTAAATGTATTGGGTGGAATCAATCATTAATTTCACCACCAGGTGTGATGTTGATTAACCATTACAAGCAATTTCAAACAGCCTACCCAGTGAACTGTATCAACTGGTATACTGTCTGTCCACATCGCACCCGGTGGTAGAATATGGGCCCACTGTGTTCAGAGTCAATCATCTGGATACGTAACAAACAATGACCAGAACTCTACCAGGGGGGAAATCAGATGAGCTCAGCATTAAAACATGTCAGGACTTTTGTTGGGGGGTGGGGTAGTACTGTAACACATGCATGTATGCGTTCCCCTGGCCAGTGTTTTGGAGTAATGGATGGTGTCTGTGGTTCCTCAGGAGTTCCTGCACTACGCCGTGGGGTCCATCCTGGTGCTCATCGCCTCCATCGTGGCCGCCGTGAAGAGCGGGGGGATATCGGTGTTGGTGGTGGGATCGGTAGGTCACATGACACAGACTGGGTTCTGACGGTGACGTCATCCATCCAGACTTTCATGGGGGAATATTACTATGACACCTTTTTAGTAGGAAAGTAGTAAAGTAGTAGGAAGTAGGTCTGGCTGGGAGATTAAAAATGCAGTCTGAGGCACAAAAAAAAGATGTGAATGTATTACACATTGGGTTTCATGGGAGCAGGTGCAAGGGGCCTTGTCAACCACATGTCACACTCCCTTGAGCAAGAGCCAATGGCCGACTACCACTCTGGGAAATCGTTTTTAGCCAGAAGTAGCAGATCTGGCCTGATGCACTAACCAGTGTCTGTTCCGACCTGTGATACTATGCCACATGTCATTCCCTCTCTCTTTCAACCCATTTGACTGTCTCTCTGCTCTGTCTTGTCCATAAAGTAATATAAAGTCCATAAAATATAGAAAGAAGTAGCAGATCCCTGGTATTTTACAGAGAAATGACCCCGTTTAACAACTTTATAGACACCTTTTTCAGCTTTCAACTGAAACGCTCTATTTAAACTCGGGCTGTTGTCCTTCTATGAGATCGACTGAAGCTAACTTTACTGTACAGACATCAACAAATACATTCGTTTGTTGATCTATCTTTCAAGATAATCACTTATCTCATGTAACAGAGCAGATTTCTTCTTCAAAAGAGGAATTTGCCCTTGTGATGTAGCAGCACACATTCCTCATTACGATACTGTACTATGCTGTTTGTTTTTATGTGAATGTAAAGTAGGTATTGTGTTTTTTCACCAGGTGTTTGGCTTCATCGCAACATTCCTGATGGCTGTTAGTTTGTGGACGTCTTATAAAGTGAGCTGTGGCTCCCAGCAAACAGGTACGTTTGCTCTCACTAGTGCTCCCTAAACCCTCGCTTTGTCATTTACTGACAACAAGTATAAAAATATATCAGTATCTGTGCATTGTTACAAGGTATTCGACTCCCAGTTTAAAGGTTCTGGGTTCGATCCCGCAGCCTACCTGTAGGCATTTTTTAGCAAGATGTGGTAACCCGACATGCTCATTAATGACATATCTGAATTCACTATAATTTGCTCTGCATAAATGCATCTGCTAAATGACTAAATGGTAATAATAGCAATACATTAGCTGACGTTAATGAGATTTCGCGCCAAATGCCTCAGTAGCATGGTTAGCATCACCAGCAAATGATTAAAAAAGCCTGAGTAAACACTCTATCAATGTTCCTGTGTTAAGTCAGGCTCACCACAAACTAAAAGCTAACTCTGCTTCCCTTTTTCTTTCTTCCTTCCTCTCACGTCCCCTCCCCTCCTTGTAGGTGCCAGTGTTTAAGGTCAGAGGTCATATGAAGGAGCACATGGCTCTGGTGCTCTGTCACCAGATGGGTGTGTTGTAGTCATGGCTAATGGCTAATAACGGCTGGTTGGACACTGAATGGACACCGATTGGATAATTGTATTCCCTTGAGTGTCAAGGGAATCCAAGTCTGGAAGAGTAGCAGTGCTGATCCAGGACAGTTCCCAGATCAGATGGTTTCAAGATCTTCACTGATCTTTCTGATCAGAACCTCTACTCTCACTTGGTTCTCGACATGTAGGGCTAAAATTAATTACCAGTATTATGGCAGCAAAGTCGCCAAATTTGTTAGTGATGCGTCCCATTTGCCAGTAGATTCGGAATGAAGTACAATTTGCATTGAAATACGAATACTCTGAACCAAATACAAGTCTTAGGGTTAACACGAAGCCTTGGTTCAGTGTTGCCAAATTAGCGGATAAAATTTAGAAAAGAGCATACACTGAATGGCCAATGCAGATAAACACCAAAACCCTGGAGAAGGAATCCAACTACCATCATGAGGTTGCACTGAGTAGAAGAAAGAGGCTTTTATTTTGGAGCTGCACGAGGGTTGGGCACACAGGACAGCCTTCAAGGTTTGGTTTGTGTTGACCTACTAGTTAGTTTACAGGATCTTTGTTTCATTCCGAGGTCCGTTTTCACTTCTTCTTTTTCGAATGCTTGCACCTTTTTCTCTACGTTGACTTTCTCTGACAACAAGATAGTGCCTTGAAAGTCCACTTAAAAGACAACACAAACAAAAAAGATTACGTTTACCTTTTTTTTTTTTAGCTTATTTCCCTCATTTCCTTTCTCCTGTTTTGCCAAACATTTGCCAAAAATGTCAGTTTACAAGTTTACATTCACTTACAATAACACAACAAGACACACAAGAGAACAGGTTGCAACACAAGTCTAATTGGGCTGGGCATAACATACAAGCCAATAATGCCGCCCTTGGTGCCTGATCAAATCTAACAGTAAGCTGTAGGCAGTAGGTATTAATACCCCTAATCAAATCCAGAATTAGCTACATTTTGTCCCATCATCATCATCATCATCATGATGTCATCATCATCATCATCATCATCATCATCATCATCATCATATCCTCATCCCACATTACAGAAGCAAGATACGCTCTGAATGTAGTTTCATGGTGTCTTTAACACCACCAGTACAACCAGTATTATCAGACCTGTGTTCTCTGACCAGTCTTATGGGCCAGCGCTTTCCGATGTCAAAAGATGTCAAGTGATGTGCTGCAGACATTGATATTCTGGAGTGGTCCGGTTTGGACACTGCCGCTGTAACATCTCCATCTTCAGGCTTCGCTGTGAATATTGATCTTGTCACAGCCGCGCTTTGTACCAAGTTCTCTTTCCCTGAGAACACCAGAAGTGCTTTGATGTCATGCTCAGAGTACACCCGTCCATCTGGTCATGATGGGTCCTTAGGTGCCATAACGGGCCATAACGTGCCTTATATCTAGCATTGGATCCGGTCATGAGTCCATGGCGACCTCCATGGAAACCACCATGAAACCACGGCCACTTCCTGGAATTATTTGCCGGGAATTGCTTGCCATGATTCCAAGAAAGTGATGCCTCAAGTTATTGAATCTCAATACTAGGCTGCCTTGTATCCACAATAGCAACAACAGCTGGAGGCAAAGTCAGTATTTTTGTACAAATTTGGGTTTGAGAATTTCAACCAGACGTATCTTGCCTCGCTTATTCCTAATCATTCATGCCAAAACATCCTCTTTTGGACCATTATGACAATTGTCAGTTTTAAAAAAACACAGATTAATCTATGACTATCTTTTATACTGGGCTAGTAGATTTTAGGAGTAGATTTGCAATTGTTTAGCTAGTCTATACAATTCAATTAAATGAAAATAGAACATTATGGAACTGTTTGAGCTGTCTGGTTGTTGACGATCATAGGTGATGATACCTAAACAACCAGACCAGACGTCGTCAAGTGGCCAGAGATCCGTTCCAGACTTTCTCCATTTCTGCTCGTAGACCTCAAGGAGTGTTGGGTCCTTCCACCAAACCACCATCGTGCACCCCATGTCTCACGAAGCGATTTGACCAATCTGACGAGGTTTAAGAGAGTGGAGGAGGAAGTCTTGAACAGGGTTGAAGTGGGACTGGTTTGGAGTTGCTTGTCTTTTTATCCTGTTACATTGTCCTCATAAGGAGTGCTTTTTTTGTTGCTTAACACTGACTGACTGTATCGTGGTGGGACTGCATGACAATATTTGTGCAAATTTCCATTTCTTAAACCAGGCTAATGTCACCTGGAAGCAGAATGGATTTTTTTTTTTGCAACAGAGTGTCAATAGTCACCGACAATCACACCTTTTACAATATTTATTACATTTTATAACGCTATTAGTGTTAAGCTATCAGTGATGTCACCCATAGGTTTCTGAAGGGAATATTGGTTTGCTGCCACCTTGTCATTTTGCTAGCATTGGAAAATCCAATGGGTGGAGCTAACTATAGCCACCTGTCAATCATCCACGTTTGGATACCCCCATATGAAAGCAATATCTAGCTTCAATTAGAACTGCATCTTAAAGAGTAACAATAGCCACAGCACCAAACAGTACCAAGCACAATTTTAGAACAATCTTAGCCAATCAAAAAGCAATTGTAATGTTTCAGTGTTTCACCAGGAATGGTGGTGTTCCTTAGTTTGATTTGGTTGTTTGGTAGAAACAAAAGAACCAGACTGCAGAAAATGCGGTCTGTTGACTAGCCAGGAATGGTCAGGAAGGATATGTCAGACAATATAAAGTATATCCCTGCAGGGATATACTTTATCCCAGGATAATCCCAGGGATACCTTAGTATTTTCAAGGTGCCACAGTTACAGTAAACCCCAGACCATTTGGTCTGCAGTGACCTAAGTACTAGCCCTGCGAGTGAATAAACAAATAATTAATGATTGCAGCAGTAGCAGGCCGTTCAGATTTTGCATTTGATTTGATTGGCAGTGCCCTATCTGGGAACACTGTTGGTTAGGTTTTAGGTTAAATATGACTATATTAACATGTTTATTTGGTGTGGTTAGGGTCAGGTTAGGGTTAGTGTGGTTAAGCTTGGGGTTAACATGGTTACGGTAAGGATTATGTTTTTTGTATGGGTTAGACTTGGTGTGGTTACGATCTGGGTAATGGCTGGTTTAGGGTTAGGGTTGTTGTGGTTAAGATCTGAGAGGCATTGGACCAACAACCTGGCCATGTTGCTAGCTCTCGGCAAACACTAAGTAGCGCGCCCTAAACCCTAAACAATGGAACTTAACTTTTTGACAGATGCAGGACCAGGGAAGCCCCAGCAACACATTTCCTGTAACACTTATTACTCATTAGTTGATAAGCGCGTGGAAAGGCGCCACCCAGGATGCGAGCACATACTTAATTTGCTGGAATGGAACGCATGTCCGCTTTACAGGAAAAAAAAGTCAGTTCCTTGCTTGACTTAACGTTCCGTCAGCTAATTTGAAAACATTTTAAAAAGCTGCTTGTATGCAGAAGTCATCGCTGCGTTTAGCTTTAGGCTGGCTAGCACTGCGCATTGAAATGGATGGTTGTCTGTAGCTACCAGGGTCTCAGAGGTGTGATAAAAACAGGAAGCCATGCACTTCCTCTCAGTAATCAAGGAAGTGTAGAGAACATAGAACAGAGAACAACAGATTTTAGACAACTAAGGACATAAATGAGAGAAGATAGGTTATATGTTAAGTTACCCTTGGGTGCGCGGGTGCTCAGTAGAGTTAACTATTTTCTTTTTCCCTTTTTAAATGATTTTTATTTTTTGAAGATATTTTATATGGTGTGTATTATTCATCAGATATGTTTTATATTGTGCATGTTCAATGAAGAGTTTGGATTTGTTGCACGTGGTATTAAAGGCTTGTTGCACCAAGCGGTGTGTGTTTTGTCTGTGTTAAGAATATATCTTGTTCTAATTTTAGACTATATTATTGTAATATTATACTATAAATGAAGGGATGTGATATTAATAGTGTGTATTTAACATTAAGTTCCCTTCCTGCATTTCCAAGAATATCTCGACTAAAGTCAGCATGTTTAATAGGCCTACGTCTTTGACAATTGACGACTAAATACGTACTTAAGTGGATTGCATTTACTTGACACATGTACTTGACACTAGGAACTACCAAACTATATCATAGGGAGTTCAAAGCTCAGAGCCTGCATTAGTCATTTTTGGAAACAAAATTCAACAAATAGGGCGACAGTAGCTCAGGGGGTAGAGCGGTTGTCTGGCAACCGGAAGGTTGCTGGTTCGATCCCCGGCTCTGCCTAGCTAATTGTCGAGGTGTCCCTGAGCAAGACACCTAACCCTAACTGCTCCTGACCAGCTGGTTGTTACCTTGTATGGTTGACACCGCCGTCGGTGTATGAATGTGAGGCAAATGTAAAGCGCTTTGGATAAAAGCGCTATATAAATGCAGTCCATTTAAATAGAAAATAATGTCCATCAGTACACATTTATTGGAATTGTATTCAAATACAAAGTGCAGTATACGGTTTAGGCTGTATCCTTGAGCAAGTTGCACTTACCCCTATTTGCTCCTTAATGACAGTACCTAAATCCCTACATTCTTACACTAAATACTAAATGAAGACTTTTCTGAGGATTATCCCATGATGCATTGCTTTTACAATCCTTAACCTCCCCAAAGCCATACCATGACCTGAACCATCTCTTTCAGAATGCATATGCTTCACCACCATCACAGACTGTACTCCTACATTTGTTCTAAAATGGAAACCTAAACATTTCTAATGCATCATGGGAACTAAGCATCTTCATGCCACATTACTGTAGTACTAGCACCATCGCATGAAGCTATCTGGGTTTGAATACATATGTTGATGCTCCTAGCGTACATGCTACGGCTGGAGAGAGGGGTAGAGGAGGAGGAGGAGGAGGCCTTGAAAGTTGGGTCTCCAACCAGGGTGGAGAATGCGTTCATTTATTGGTTATTTCAGGAATGCTATTTACGAATTCCGTTCCACTCCCATGTGATCACAATTAAAATACTGTACAACAACAAGGATTCCTAAAGATACCCTAACTCACATTCACCACACACACACTACCTCACATCCACAATTGAACACATTAACAATTCTTAAAAGAGTCTGGTATCATTGTGTAGCTAACGTACCACGGCCGTAATGATTTTAAATTGAGTGTTCGACAGCCTCCTAGCCTCCCTGACACACACAACCTCATCCTGGTCCTCGGTCACCCCTAGGCCTCCGGCTTTTTATTCAAGTGTATGTCTGCACTGGCAAGTCTTTACCTTCTTATGCTTTTATTTTGTTATTTAAAATGATTGTATTTTATAGTCCTTTAAATGTCTTCCTTCCTTTCTTCCTTCCTTTGTAAAGGACTCTTAATGGTGCTATATTAATAAACTTGACTTAGCTATCTTACAAGCCCTGCATAAAAATCCAAAATGATATAGCACTTGGACCATTTAGAAATGTTTATTGAAGAAATATTAATCAATGTGTTATAGTGTGCAGCAGAAAGTGGAGGCTGGATCAGAGCTGATAGACAGAGAGAGAAGTGTCCATTAAAGGAGCCATGGAGAACCAGGGAGGAGTCAGAAGAGAGGTTGTTTGGAGTAGCCGATGGCAAGAATGAGTCACACCCACACACACAGTTACTCATTTCTTTATGAAAGCTCTGAGTCCTCCAGTAGCCTTCACCACCAGCTGCTCACTGCTGACTTTAGTTTCCAACCTTTCTACGAGTGACCCCCTCAACATGACATCTGCTATAATGTAATCTACTGTACTATAACATCTACTGTACTATAAAGAACATCAACTATACTATAACATCTACTGCACTCGACATAATATACTATAATGTACTAGATCCAACATCTGCTACAATATCAAGTTCTGTACTATAACATCTACTGTACATCTACTGTACTATACATAACATCTACTGTATTATAAATAACATCAACTATACTATAACATCTACTGTACTATACATAATATCCACTGTACTATACATAATATATTATAATCTACTAGACCGCTTCAACCTGACATCTACTATAATATACTGTAGGCCGACTATAAATAACATCAATTGTACTGTAACATCTACTGTAGTATACATGATATAGATCTACTATAATCGAGTAGACCCGTCATGACACCTGCTATAATATAATCTACTATACTAGGTAAGGTACTATAACATCTACTGTACTTCTGCTATACATATACTACTAAACTACTCTTGAACATAACATCTACTGTACTATAACTTGAACTCTTCAACATAATTGGTTTTTCACGTTGAACCGACTATGAATGATTATTTTTCCACAACCGCCATATTTCCCTATTTATGGAGTAGGATGGGGGATGGATGGAGTAGACGCACAGTCTCTCACGCTTCACACCTTGTGTGTGTGAATCAAATGTAATGGTTTTCTTCTGATGTCAAACAGATGTCTGATCGTCTTCCCGTCCAACTGTCTCTGAATTAATCAGTTGTCACATACTAGCAGTTGTAATTTCATAAAGCTGAACTAGATGCACTTGTTACCATCGGACCGTTGTAACCACACCAAGCCCTTCCGTTACGTTGGTACGTGGTCTAGATCACGTATCCAAAATACAGACCCGACACCACTCAGACAAAGTTACGTTGACTGTTAAAACAATGAG
Source organism: Bathygadus melanobranchus (assembly GCA_900302375.1). Lineage (NCBI taxonomy): Eukaryota > Metazoa > Chordata > Actinopteri > Gadiformes > Macrouridae > Bathygadus > Bathygadus melanobranchus. Next base: position 12,550 of record OMKP01034116.1, read on the forward strand.
GGCTGGACTGGTTAGGGTTGAGAGCACCACCTTGTGGGTGGTTCGCAAAATGCAGTGGCTCTGATTTAATGAAAAAAGTGGTTTATTAAAGAGTTAAATATACAAGTAAATAAAAGGGTCCTGGCATCAAGACAGTATAAGAGCAGAAGTAGCAGTATTCGTATTGTCAGATAACAATTGTCAATTTGATGATTTTAAATGTCTTTATTATATGGTGGTATATAAAATATTAAAAATAGGAATGATCGTGAGACATTTTTTCTTGTTAATATACAAGGCACGCTGGAAAGAAAATTCATACGTAGACTTATACGCTGACAGACTTCATAAAATACATAAAAGATACAAGACTTTGATACCATCTCAGACACCATGCCGAGGAATCATTAGGCCTACGTTTTGTTAGAAAAAAAAAAAAAAGACATTTCATTTTTGGGCAATTTAAAAGGAACGTGGTCTTTTCTACCACTAGATGTCGCCATTATATAAAAATACATATGTAGTAGAGAATCATGAATATTAAAAAAAACGATTGCTCCTCTGAAATAGATTGTTGCGTCGCCCCAACATGGTTCAGGCAGTGTTTCATTGTAAATACTAACATCTAGCCACATCCAGAGTTGAGAGATTCATGTTTAACACGTCTGGAGTGTGTGTGGTTGGTGGCTGGTTTAAGCAGCCTCACCTGGCCCGGGTTAGAGTCTGGGGTTGGGTGAGGCTGCACACCTGTGGCACATTGGATAATCAATGCCCACAGGCTAAACCAGCCATCACCACACACACTCAAAGGAGAGCGCTAACATGCTACCACCTGCTCTGTTTGACAGCACTAAAAACTCTGCAATAAACTGCATTATTCAACATCAACCAGTTTCCTGTGTTGGAGAGCCCTGGAAAAGCCACTTAATGTGGCATGTAGCAGGAGCAATTACTAACGTCCTTCATAAAATGTAAGCATGTAACACACAATAACAAAAAGGACATCTCACAAACATCTTGCTCAGACTGCAACAACATGCCTTGTCAGAGGCGACAGGATATCAAACATATGGCTAAAATATTAGTGATTATGATCAACATGGTTGCAAATGAACCAGAGTGGTTTGGGAATAGGTGCAGCAGTGGTGGTGATGATGATGATGATGATGATGATGGTGGTGGTGGTGGTGTGGAATTCATGCAAAAGGAGGATGCTTGTACACAATATATACACATTAAGGGCATCCTCGGGACAGAATGTTGCTGACCATATCTATTGTCACGCACAAGTATCACACCCCCCCACACACAAATTAGAGAATGACGTCTCACCTAGACCAGGACTTCTTCAGAACAGACAGTATGCCTGGAGTATCATTTCTAGTAATACATTGTGATCTTTCATATTCAGATCAGCACGAGTGATCAATTGATTGTATGGGGAACCTTCTGACTGCTGCTGTTGGTGGTGGTGACTCCTATGACATATTAGAAATAATAAGTAATTAATTACCTGAAGTCGACTTGGGGTATGAAATTGAAATTCTTGAATTTCAGGTCAGGTTTAGTGCTGTTAAAACGGTACACCAAGGCTGACTAAACGCAGGATGGATCGGGCAGGGATGAGTACGGACGTTTAAGGATTTGATTTGCGATAACTACGTGTTTTTCAAGCACACAAACAGTTTACTGTGCTCATATCCAGCTCAATAGAATTCCTAAAGATTGTTATGAGCAGGCTACAGACATGACATCTCAAACACTGATGTCTCCCAAATTCTTGAGTGACTTGATAGTGACTTCTCAGAAATCCCTCAAGAGATTAACAGGTACCAAGTGCATCCAGCCTATGGGAACTTCAGTAGGGAATTGCCCTATGGGGATCAACCGGGAACCTTTAGAGTTATAGAGTTATAGAGCGTTCCGGAAAAAAATCTACAAATGCATCCACCTAATCAACATCGTCGCCGTCCTCGTCCCTTTCAGAACAGAACTGCATTTGGCTTTTCTCTACTCATGAAGCAGAAAACTAACATGTCCTAGAACTGTCCTGCACTCATTCAGAAACTCAATTCACAATTAGGAAACTCCTCCAGCATTTAAACATTAAACGGTTTCTCAGTGCCTTTAGACAAAAGCATCTGCTAAGTGTAAATGCGTTGTAATCGCTCCAAGCAGACTTGCTGGCATGATGTAATTCTAACGTGTTTGTGGAGATTAGGAACACCCAGTTAGCCAAACGTTTTTGTAACAGTGACTTTTTTTTGTCTCTTTGCCATAAAAATATATCAATACATAATAAATCCACCAATATATCCAATAGACGCCCTTTCTGTGCCCAGTTTAAAATTGTATACATTTAAATATATAGTTTTACAGTAGAGACATGCCATAGTGGTTCCTTGTATTTCAGAGTTCATTAACCATTTACAAAACATTTCCTTTCTTAGTTTCTCTCTGGACACTCTCATTGTGTCATAAATGGTTGGGGGGGGGGTGGTATAATTTTACTAACCTCCAGGAAGACGTTTTACTATCAATGTGAGGATCTACGTGTGGGGACCGGCACCAAAGATCATGACCCAGTGAAAAACATTTGCGGACCAACACCCAGTTGAAATGAGGTTGACATGAGATTGAGATTGAGAATACAGTCATTTCCTGGTATTATGTAGTGAGTCGCTCCCCTCTGGCCTCCCCCGGGGCACCGAGACGGTTCAGTTGTTTTGACCGGTGAGGCCCTCTGCCTCTGCAGGCCGTGCTGCGCTGTCTCCTGCCTCCTGGTCTGTAGTTTTCCACGGAAAATCATTGGTCTTCACATACAGCACCAGGTCCACCAAGAATGCAAACGTGGCCAAAAACCCAAAGACCTAAGACAGAACAAAACAAAGGAAGAAAGTCATTTTGATTTTGACATTGATTCAGCCAATAAAGAGATCATTAGATTAAGACGAGTTAGGGTTGCTGACGAAAAGGTTTCTTTCAATATTGAAAATTTGCCCCGGTGTTTTGGTAAAATTGAACCAACAAAGTATTTTTGTGTATATATGTGCAATATTTACTCATTTATTACTTACTTATTTACTCAGTTTTGGAAATCTCATGTAGTCTATAAAGTAGTGACGTTACTCAGATCTTCTGGAGTCTACTGGAGTAGTAAGACACCGTTTTCCATATCATGTTAACTATGGTGCTGACTGATTGTGTTCCAAGCATTAATCAGACCCATACATTAATCGGGTGGGACCAATTGCGTTTCCGGGAACACAGTAAATCGTGCAAGCCAATAGTTTGTATTTTGAGACAGAATCACCCGAAAGTATGAATCACCCTTATATTGTCACGACTCGCAATTGGCCGCGCTATAAGCCACCCCTGGGTGTGTCAAAAAAGAATACCCTTCATGGAGCCATGCCACATTGTGCATTATTTTTTAGATATCACATCTAATCGTGGATTGTCCCTCACATATGCATGTATACATACATACATACATACATACATACATACATACATACACACACACAGACTCACAATGGCCGTGCGCTCCAGGGATGTGCTGCCGTTAACAGCAGCAAAGGCACAGGAGGCAGTAAAAAACAACAGAGCGATGACGGCAGTGTAGATGAAGTCCTGTGAAGATACAACACAGCACAGCAATGATATTCACATTGACATCAACCGAAGAAACATCAACATTACCTGATCTTAATATCGAGACTGACACCTGAACTGAAAAGATGCTAACACTCAGATTAAAAGGTACTGCAGGTAGTATTTGAGTGCAATTTGTTTGCTAGTAGTGAGTGTGAATATCTGTTTCTAGTTCACTGCGCTTGCTTCTGTATGAGTCCATTTAGATTTCAGACCGCGCCCACAACCAATCAGGGCACCTCTTCCCTGATTGGTTTTGGGAACCCATCTTGCTTGTCAATCACAGGTGTGTGGAAATGCACACTTCTCAATGGCAGAGAAATGTAGGGAGGAAGCAGAGAGGGAGGGGACCTTTTTGGGCTGTTCAGTTACAAAGTCAGCTCTCTCTTTACAACTCACAAACCTTACCTACAGGACCTTCAAACTCAATCTAGAATATTAACCCAACTGTTTTCAAAATGGACAATCTTTTTTTTTTAAATGGTAATTCTGAATGACCCTAAACTTTGACATTCAGATGAACCTCTGACTGCATTTAATAATGAAAACACTTAACCCCCGACACGTTTATTAAAGTCAAAGTCCTTTCACTATCAAACGCACAGTATACCACGGGGACATTCCATGAACACGGTTCGTACCAGCGTGGACCAGCAGGTGATGCCCACCCTGCTGTGCAGTTTGGTGGCGAGGAGGATGAGGAGGAGCAGGGTGAAGAGGAAGGCCGTGCAGCTGATGAACTCAAAGAAGTAGAGTGCCCCGCAGTTCAGGCAGCTGGTCACCACCTCCTCCACCACGAAGGCCAGGAAGGACAGCAGCTAGAAGCAAAGCACCGTCGTCGTCAGCATCACGACTACTGTTTTGTAAAGTAGCCAAAAAGGTCTGCAGCGTAACCATGGATCAGCAAGATGCCTAACCCGTACCAGCTCCCTAATGACGTGTATTTACATTCACTGTCGCTTTGGATAACAGCTTCTAATACATGACTAAATAGTGAATAGTAGATTATTGGAAGAACATGTAAAGTGTTATTGGGGCCATATTGTCAAGGTGCTGGATAGGGTGTTTAAGTCTCAGGGGAAAGGTCACAGGTCTAATACCCTGTTTGGGTTTTAGCAACACAGGTCCCAACTACACATTTTTCTGGTAGTTTTTGTTTTCAATGCATCATGGGAAATGACCGGCCAATGTGGCAGCCATTTAGAAACGAGGAGCCAATGAGGCTGCTCTGCCTCGTTGTACAGAGCGACCCCATGAGTCTGACAACACCGTTAAAGAGATTAAAACAAAGGTTTTACTGGTGTTTCCCAGGAAATGAACAGTCGCTAGATGTAACCACTGCAACAACAGAGAGATGGGATCGGGAGGGGAGTGAAGGGGCGGGGTATAGGAAGGAACATGGCCACTTCCTCAGTAAGCAGAGT
>OMKP01034125.1:0-11040 GCA_900302375.1 Bathygadus melanobranchus
TTTTAGGTCTGAAAAATGGAATTCCAGATAAATCCGGAAGAATCACGTCCCTGGTATATATCCTCTTGCAGGTTGCCATGGTTTCTTCGCCAGCGAGCTGGTCCAAGGCCAGCGCCCAGTTTATAAATAAATACAGCCCCCCCCACCCCCAACATACACATACACACACACACTGACACACAGACACACACATCGACACACACACATCGACACACACATGCACATGAACACCACTCACCAGCTTGTGTACAACTAACCCAATATGTTTTGTATATGCTGACATCTGTTTACCTCGCAGTCCTTTTTCCGTTTGCCTGAATAGATTTCATTTCTTGGTAGGAATTCAAAACCCTTTTTCTTTTTTTATCCTTCCACAATTCCGAAGAGGGTCAAAGGTCAGGGTATTATGCTCCCTGGTCCAGGGGACTCAATATGGTGGACAATAAGATGTGGCGGAGGCTTCACTTTCTCTCCCGCTTCGCCCGCTCAGGGTAATACGTTTAGCATCGACCTCACTGCCAGCGGGGGGCTTCGAACCCGGCCCTGCACCTTGGCTCCAGGGTTGTTCATATGAGTGGGACGTGAGATCCCCCCCCGTCCCTCTGTGATCCAATACTTGTGTTGATGTCTTCTTCATCATTGCCGCTCCTGCAAAATGGATGACCTCAGAGTAAGAGAGATATCTGGTGTGTTGAAGCCACTATGATTACCCGCTGGTCGCTGCAGTATATTCACTGACTGACGGGACACGATGATGTGGTGTTTGCATATTGCTAAATGCATTAAGGCGTCTTCGCGGTAACGGTTTATTTATGGTTTCTGTGATACACCTAGCTTAAGAACCACCGGAGATAAATGTTGACTGTGGGGTTTTTTTAAATGTCGTGTAGCGGTCCATAAAATGACTGGCGCTGCTGCAACTGAGCAGTACAGCCGGTTATGATGAAACCTGCTAAACTAGTACATGTTGTGGGTGCAAGGCGGGACCCTTAGCGGTTTTCCACTGAAGAGTTGTGCCATTAATTGCAGTGGTCTGTGATTATTCACGAGGGCCTTTAACGACGAGGGAGTTGCGCAGTGTATGCTGGGTAATTGCATGAGTCTGGCCCTTCTCTTCTGTAAGCCACCAGTTGTCAAATCAAGGGAGGTGGCTTCGACCCTCGTTGCTTGAAATTGATTTTAAAGTGCTCATCAAATAGATTGCTTTTGTGTAAACATCTTGCATAATTTTTTTAGCAAATTCCGACGATGCACTGCTCTGCCATTATTCATTTTGGATGAGTTCTGTTCAGCTGTTCAAGCTCACAAAGGGCTTCTGGTAGGAGGGGTGAAGTGCAAGGTAATATGAAAATTGCTTAATTTTCCTTTCCTTCTCTTTTCTTTTAAAAGCCTCAGCGGTGATGTGAGAGGTGTGAAGGGGCGGGGAAGCTATTGCAAAAAGCTATTTGCTTATTTGGGTTTTTTTTTCTGTCATTTGGAATGAATGGAACGTTAAATGTTGTCCCTGCTTGATACCAGCGGCAAAGAGAAAACTCTGGAGAAACTGTTTAGGAGAACAATTGGCGCTATTAGCGCTCGGTTGAAAAACAAGTTCTACTGTACCAAACTCTCATGAAGAACCGCTTAACAGCTCTGTCCAAAATACACTGGAATCTATCTAAAAATACAGCCGTGCTCCGTGAGTTTTGCTGAAACAGTTCTAGTTGTTGTTTGTTTGTGTCACGCTTTGGGCTTGAATTCATCTCACTTTAGTTGTACTATGCATCATATGCGCTATATTGGCGTCTGTTCTATTGACTATTTACCATTTAATATTCTAGTAATTTATCTTTTATGGAAAGTGACTCACGCTGGATACAGATACATGTCATTATAAGGAGCAGGTAGGGGTGAAGGAGGCCTCCAGGTAGACTGCGGACATTGAGGGGATTGAATCCAGTACCTTCTGACTAGGAGTCAAACACGCCAACCACTTGACTCCCAATACCCAATACAATCCATCCCCCACCGATCCCCTCAGTAAACCTGTCCTGCAGCTCTCAGTGTATCACAGCTACTGCACCACATTGAAGTGGATTTTACATTCATTGTACCCCAGAACTGTTGGAGGTGGGGGAGGGGTTTGGCCGGGCGGTGCATCAGTTTGTATTTGCATGATGTGTCACAGCGGCCACATGGCTGCTCCGGGGGACTGCTCTGGAGCTGCTGGGTCTCAGTTGGTCTGCAGCACAAGGGTCATGTCTCCTCTGAAGGTGATGGAGCAGAACGGCCCGCTCCGGTTCCGTTTGGCTGGGCTGAAGCGTTAGCCCGCGGAGGTCGGCGCCGACTCCACCGTCCACGCGAGAAGCCAGTACCCCAAGCGTCGTTCCCTTCATGTGACGTTACTTTGAAATCTAAAAAATTAAACCTCAAACAACAAAATGAACAGCATATAGGAACAAAAGGGTCGCTTTGACCAACAGGTGCCTCATCGAGACAACGAACACGATCACACACACTGCACAGCATTTCAAGAGGCTTTAGGATCCATACACAGGGCTAGTAAATATTTTTTGGCTCGATTGACAACCCCGAATGGAGGGGGTTGCATTATATTTTTGTGACCTAACGCGGGGCTCTGTTTCCTCAAGCAGGTCAAGGACACTGACTGGGAGACTATGAAGTGTATATACCGCCTGCCACAAATGCTTAGATCAGAGTCGCGACAAGGCAACGGTTGAGGTTGCCACCAGCCATGAATGTTGAATTATACGCACGGATCATCTGGTCGCTTCAACAGTTGTATTTTGTATGTGTATGTCATGTTATGATGATTTTGGTCTGTAGGGGGTTTCGTTGTGACATTTGATATATTGTCATGGACAGAAATTAAAGTTTGTGATACAACGTCATTGCTGAAGACATGTGAAAAGAGTGAACTACGTAGTACTGAATTGTGGAGCGATAAACCCTTTTAAACAATAGAGACTATTAGCATCAGTTGTTCTCAGGATTGATAAGCTCAGATGTTACCGGTTCCTTCATCGGTTTTAACATTTTGGTGTCATTAGTTTTCACCTTTCACCTCCTTTTCATTGGATTTCAAATGCAATCCATTTTGAAACCTAATTTTATATATTTGGCAGGTTTTTTTAATCATTCCAATTTGGCTGGGTGGTTAATAACACATTTCTCTGTGGCGTGACAAACTCAGAGCACATAATTATTACATTTTTTACACAGATTTTTTTTTAAATATCGAAAAAGAGAAAATAGAATGGAACATCAATGTAAAATGAAACGAATAAGCAAGTTAAAAGCACATCTATAGACTTAAAAACACAGCAGCTCTGAAAGATCACCATCTTCAAATAGCATCACATGACATTCAGCGCCACATTAAGAGGAGCTGAACTCCTGTGCTGTGAACTGTGTTGTGACAGCGGCTGCTCAGCGTGTTACTGGCCTGCGCGTGCCAAGACGCACGCGCCCATCAAACGAGTCTCGTTTCCCCTCCTCTCGTTGACAGCCTGACTGTTGAGTGCCGACGCCTCTTCATCGCCGGCGAGGTCAAGCTACTGTCATCACTTATCTGGGATTCGCATCCTGAGATGTATCAATTACACCACTATCTCCAATCCCATCCGATACGCCGGCTCTGCCTCGCGGTGATTAGCAGGAAGAGGACTCCCTAATCTCTCGCCCATAAATGGATTAGTGCAACACAGTCTCCGCAGAGCCTCCTTCTGAACTCTGTGTCCCAAGAAATCAGTTCCCAAGGTGCCTCTCCCTCTCTCTGCTGTGGTTGACAGATTGCATCGCTGCTTACTGAGTTACACTGCCGGTGATAATTGTAGTCTTTTTATGTATTAAATGATATGATATGATAGACCTTGGCAGGGATGGCTTTGCTTAATGTGGTGCTATTACACCAGCAAGGCGTGCATTAGAGTAGATGTATCCAGGTGGAGGTGGACCTGGGTGGAGGAGGTGGAGGTGTGTAGTAGTTGCTGAGACACACTGACACTCACACTCATTTATTGGCAGTTATTCTAAAGTTCAGAGTTATGAGTGGACTCTCGTGGATCGTCCACCAATGGGCTTCTTGCCGAGCATTGATTGCTGCAGGAGACGCAGCATCGATGGTTTGAGGATGTTCAGTCTGTTACTGACATCACAGGTACAGAGCAGGATCTGCGGCTATAGCGTTGGTGTTTGTGTACAGGAGTATCCTGGAGTGAGCAGGATACTCCTGTCTTTACAGTATTGAATATTGAGTATTGGTGTCAAAACCAGGCCGTACATATAGTTAGCTTTAACCTCTACAGTTTGTCTTGCCAAATTAGCCACAGTTTGCTGATGCCTCATGAATTATTAGCTATTTTTTTCAACTTTTATCTTCTAGAAGGCTCCGTTTTTTGGTTTGGCAGTGGTCTTTTAGTAGTTGGTCATGCATCCCACCACACAGAAGGTAGGCGTTATTCAGCTGTCGGCTAGCAGACTGAAATGACAAGGAGGCACAATACAAAGTCAATGGAGAGCGATGGAATGTGTTCCCCGCCGGTGTGGGCGGGGCCTATTTGTTTTCTGTCTCCATAGTGGACTAGAGACAAGGTGTCCATCAACTGCACCTGCTGTATCACACAATGCAAAGTCAATAGGACTATCGCATACACTATACTCCTTGTATAAAAAAGGAAATACACCACGACAGTTCTTTGTGTTTCTGAGCTATTAAGTTAAAACTATTGAAAAATAAAGAGATTATCTGATAAATGATTCTGTACAAAACCGCAGGGCGTTGAGCACTGTGGGACAAACCGAGCAGAAATGTTTATTTATAATGCAGGAAAAGCCTGCATACCATATTCATAATCAATAACCAGCATATACATCATCCAGCTTTCCATCAAGCCAAGGAGGCTGTGGCAGCATATCTAAAAAATACAATGTATAATTTATGATACAGGCACCCCTGTGACAATAATGGATAGATAACTTTTAATAAGTTATTTTCTACTTCAGAGTGTGGGATGCCTTGTATTCTTTTAAAAGCGTGTTAACCTGTGGTTTTCTTATTTTGAAAGTCAGGCTGCATGCAAAAGCTTCCTGTGCGTAAAACAAACAGAGCTTGCAGAGAATAGAGTACATGTCATGGCTTGTGCAGGGAGGTGAATCCAGATCAGACTCAGGTGCCAAAGGAAGCTTTACTTCATGAAAACAGGAAGACAAACCTTCAACGACAAGGAACCGACAAACCAGGAACTAAAGAACTTAAATATATGGAACCCAGGTGAACAGAATGACTAATTAACACGGGTGACAAACATTACACTAACGACACAACAGGTCATGAGTGGGGTTGGGGCAGGATCGCTACAGTACATCATAGTTACAGTATGTGGTACAGAATTCTGTTTGGATTTCCCTAGCTAGGCATCTCGATATATAGAGAATATAACACAGAGGTAGTCCTGAGGTTTATAAAAAACCTCAGACCATCTGGACTGTGTGAATGTGCTGGAGAACTCAGTGAAACATCAGCTGTGAGTGCAGAACTCCACCCAGGGAGTGTAACTCCACAGTTCATGTTGTACCTCATCTAGGCTCCTGCCATGCACCCAATATTGTTTTATTTGATCAAAGCAGGTATCGCCATACATGGGCCCTCGGCCCAGGGGCCCCTGGGTCTCACCTCCCTTAGTCTGTACTTTTATAGGACATCACATATACACCACATTCTCCTGGGGGCCACATTCAGGGCTCGAGTCCTGGGTAAGGCTGGTTTGGCACCGGGACCCATAGCGAACATTAGTAATGGACCAGGGTTTCAAACACACAACAGTCTTAATCAAAATGACGTGTTAATCACAGCCTTTGGTCAACAACTACATTATGGTGGGTGTGCGTGAGCCCAAGCGTAGCCCTGCTGAAACTACATAGTCATGCAGCGATTCTAATTCATAACATTGGCATCTTTGCATGTAACTGTTAAGTTATTGCTTTTAAAACCCGCCCAGAATTTGATGGTCATTGTCGTTCTTTCTTGCCAGCACTCTTTTTCTCAGCCTATTTGTAAATAATTAACTTACAAAGCTATGGTACGATGACAACGTAGCAATGACCCTGCTACACGCCACGAGATGACAGAGCAGGTGGCACGCTGCTAACTGCTATACTGTTAGCACTCCCTCAGTGTGTGAAGGCTGCTTTGACCTGTGGGCATTGATTAGCCAGTGCACCACAGGTGTGCACTCCACAGACAACAACAAGTAGTTTATTGCATTTGTGATGTGTGGGCTATTCTATTTTCTTGGTTTGAACCATGAAACTAAACATGTTTTTTGAAGACTATAAATCCATGATGAATTCTAGATTGTATTGCAATGTGAATAAATAACATAAGCTGTGTAATACAACAGATATTTCATGGTCCGTTCACAACACACGCCACGATGTGAACAGGTGTCTATTGTTATTGAAACAGTAAAGCACATAGCTGTGATTATTGACAAAGTGCATCACGACAATACACCATTATGAATAATATATCGCATATATATTATATTCTGATTCATAGTTTGTTGTGTTTCAAGGCTAGACCGTGTTGGGAGTAAAACCTATGTAGGTAACACATGTAGAAGAACCTCAGAGGAGAGAGACAAGATCTCTAGTCATGGAAACCTCCAGTAAGTTGTTTTATGCCATACTGTATGAAACACCAAGCACAAACAACATCATAAACTAACATCTCCAAAACATGGACGTCTTAAGAACGCTCCAAATGCACACAAGACACACTCACTTATCATGATCCCCCTCATCCGTGAACTGGACTGCAAATGGACTGCATTTATAGAGCGCTTTTATCCAAAGCGCTTCACATTTGCCTCACATTCACCCATTCATACACCGACGGTGGTGTCAACCATGCAAGGCAACAACCAGCTCGTCGGGAGCAGTTGGGGTTAGGTATCTTGCTCAGGGACACCTCGACAATTAGCTAGGCGGAGCCGGGGATCGAACCAGCAACCTTCCGGTTGCCAGACACTGCCATTCACCATACTATTTTACACTTGGATTAAAAAGTGAAACCATGATAATTGAATCCTCTAAATATATAGGATATTTTGGTGAAAGGACGGAGCAAAATCTTAGGCTATATGAGGTTGAGGGCTGAATCCATCGTCTTTTTCACTTTGTAAATATTTGAGGTGTTTTTTTTTGTCCAATTGTTTTGTCTCTTGTCTCCTTGCTGTGACCACAGCTGTGTCGCTGTGACGTCCAGCTACATTGAGGGGGTACTAAATCTGTAGTGGAAAACGAGGACCTGGTACCATGTAGCATGGAGTCGAGCTGGTACCATGTAGTGGAAAAGCACCTCAAGTGTCTTCCAGCCTCTCAGCTGAGGTGATCCAAGTCCTGATCGCTCTCCAGTGGATCAACCTGTCAATAGCAACCAGTGTCATTGTCCTGCTGGGTGGTTTGAACCATGGATACCTGGCCATGCTGGCGCTGGGAGTATTGCAATGGACCCTGTAGGCTGTAGACCCCCTTCCTCCCTGAGTTTCAGTTGGAGTTCTCAGTGCTCATCCTAGGCAACCGTCCCCATGGCAACCCTCCTCCCTGCCACACATATGCACACCCATGCGTACATGCTTTCTCCTCGGTCTTTATTCTGTTATTCTCTGGTTTATTTTCTCTGTCTCTCTGTGACCTCATTGGAATGACCTCTAACATTTGACCTTGAGGATGACAATAGTGCCATGTCACTCTGCACAAGGTTGTCCATTGTGAATTTCCCATCGAGCCATCAATTGGGTGCAAATATTCCCATTAATAATACGTCTGAATGGTTGCTCTGCTGTTGCATCGGGAGAGAGACAATCTTTGCAGTAACATACATGCTGCTCAACATGTCGCGCTGGGTCTGCCCTCGAAGAGCACGTCCTAGACTGATGGAATCCATAAAACACCCAACATCCCCAAACACAAATTTCAAATGAGGACAGATGTTCAATATTTCAACATCTCACTCAGAATAAATTATCTGCTAATTTAAAGACTCACTGGCGACCACTTGGCTATCACTGGTTTCCATACGGCACCTATGATGAACAAGGACTCTATACGTTTACCTCTAGTGCTACGATCTGTGTAGCTGAAGGTGAATGAAGACCTAAGGCCTAAACAAGTGAAGGAAAAAGAAAAACAGATGAGAGACAAGGAAAGGCCTGTGTCAGCTAACAATTATCTTTATTATTATCTTGACTAAAGGGGCAGTACCTGGGAGGTGCTGTTTTATGTTGGGCCCGCACGGCTGCTAATTAAAATCCATACCCCTAATGGGTTTTTAGCACCCCTATTGGTTAACATGATTACCCAAGATAAGAGCGGTAAATTGAGGTCCTTTTAATTAAGTGTAAGATTTAGCTTTGTTTTCACGAGAGCGGGTACAATGGACTGTTTTGACTGCTTTAATGAACGACCGGGCGGCCTCACCTTAAACATTCACATGGACCGACTCTAACGCTGTCGATGTAGCTAATGAACGGTATAGACATCGGTATAGCTGTAGGTATAGCATTGTTTCAATCGCTGCCTGAGCCCAACGCATTTACCCGCTAGAATCACGCCTGCTTCCCTCTCAGCCGTTGTGTTCGCTCTGACATTAAACAGCTCCGTACACAGGGGCTTTTAAATCGCAAACGCACGGCAGCGTCGGGGCAGCGCTTCCACTTTGGCCCTGAAGGTGTTGCCGTCATCACCGCCCCCCCACCGCCTCTCAGCCCCGCCGCCACCGCCGCCACAACAGCCGTCAGCCCCGCCTTTACGGGGGCGGTAGGATAATTGCTTTCCTCCGCCGAGGTTATTCACGTTCCGCCGCTGGATCACGTGACCCGCGGTCCGAGGAACCCGTATCGCGGCGCGGTTGGCTTGATTGTTTCGCGGCCGCGTGCCCGCGAGGCACCGGAGCGAACGGCGCCGGGATACTCCGCCGCTCGTCCCAACGTCTTCCCCGCGGTGAAGAAAGGACGCGCCTTTTTATGAAGTCATTTCCAAGCCAAGGCGACATCTTTCCCCCAGTCTATTTATTTGTGCGTATGAAGCCTTTACGCTGTTTTAAAAACACAGCTGAGGCTCTACAATGTCGTACCCTAATGGGAATTCATTTCTTTCAGTTGAAAGGAATCGTTTTTCAGGTTTTCCATAGCTCGCGTTTTAATAGGTTTTTGGTTCATGCGTGGTGCAGCATGGGTTTCCAGTCAACATTTGTTATATATAGATTTTTTTTCAAAACATCCCCATTCAAATTCCATCCATTCATTGGAATTCAATCTGTTACTGTCGGCTAGATGAGAAAAGATGAAAAAGATCGGGAGCTCATCCGGAAATTGTGAAGCTTAGCATAGCTGTTTTTGAGGGGCATCTGTGATTGTTTTCAGGACACAGTGTGTGTCGTGTGACATCCTAGGACCGAAGCTGAGCCAGCTGCAGCATCGTTGATCTTTGACTGACGTGTCACTCCATCCACGACGGCGTTTCTCTGACATTTTGCTCCGGCTTCTTTACAGATCCGGTATATAGCCTCTTTTTGATATATATTTTTTGTTCTTCACCCTCCTCGGTTCACAAATGATCAGATTGTCTTGCTGACATTTGCCGTGGTCAAAGAAGTTGATTCCTGACCTTTCCGCCGATGGTCGTCTCCGGGCCTCCCAAAGCCCTGTCCGACCCATGAATGAAGCTCTTAAATATTCTCTGACAGGCTTCATTAGATGTATAAAACATACCAGGCAGGTGGAATTGATTGTCTCCTTTGAACAGGAAGCAAACGGTGTATGGAGAGCGCACCTGGACACAATTAAGTGTCAGTGGAGATAATTTATTGATTGGAAAGGCTGTCCCATCAGGGCCGTCCAGGCCCAGCTACACGGTTGGTGGGATTGTTTCTGTTCCACTGAAAGGCATTGATCACAAGATCAAATGTCACAACTTGATTTGTTATTTAATCCCAAACTTTTCGGTTCTCCTCTCGTTGATGAATATCAACTGTCACCAAGGGGGGGTGGGGGTTAAGTATGTCTGTGTGTGTGTGTATGTGTGTGTGTGCGCGCGCCTGTGTGTGTGTGTGTGTGTCTATGTGTGTGCGTGTGCCTGTGTGTACGTGTGTGCGTGTGTGTATGTGTGTGCCTGTGTGTGTGTGTGTGTGTGTGGTTTGCCGAAGTGGTGGTTGGTTGACCAGAATGTGAAAGCATCGCTCGGTGGATGAGTATTAATCACTGACCTGCCCTCCTGTCTCCCTGCTATGACCTTGGCCAAAGGTTGATCGAGCTTTCGAGCTTCGAGTTTTCTCGGCCCGTTTACACAGCCTGGTCAAGCAAGCGGTGTTAAGCCTCGCATTCCGTATAAAAGGTCCAAACACGGAATCCAGATCGACCAGATCGTCGTCCGGGTGAACCGACGTGCCGAGACAGGGGTGTGTTATGTGTGTGAGTCTGCCATTGTAACTAGGACGTAAGAACTTTAATACGTGGTCCAAATCTTGACAAGTACTTGTGGAGGCTTTTACCTGCTTTTGTACCTGTTGTAGAGCTAGCAGGATAGACTTCTAAACAATGATTTTAATGCTATATCCATTAGGTACATTAGGTTGAAACGTGAGACGGATCCGGTTTAATTGCGTTAGGGTTAGGCTATTGTTTAGGGCAGGGTACTGATCAGGGTACCGATTGTGCGTAAGTATTGACCAAACGATAGCTCTATAGAGGGCGAGAGTGCTGCTGCTTTGTCTCCTGGACCGCTAGACACATGGGACTCATACAGTCTCCTGGGCAGGTATACACTGCTAGAGACACAGGACTCATACCGTCTCCTGGGCAGGTATGCACCGCTAGAGACACAGGACTCATACCGTCTCCTGGGCAGGTATACACCGCTAGAGACACAGGACTCATACCGTCTCCTGGGCAGGTATACACCGCTAGACACACAGGACTCATACCGTCTCCTGGGCAGGTACACCACTAGTACACCACTAGACACACAGGACTCATACCG
>OMKP01034141.1:0-11150 GCA_900302375.1 Bathygadus melanobranchus
AATAACCTTTTTAACAACAAAACATCTAGAAACAGGCAGGATGGTGTAGTGGTTAGGGTGTAGGGTAGAAACCCCACTGTTTTCCTTTCCGTTATTTCCAGCTGAGGTGTGTGTGTGCGGTGCTGATGTTTGTGTGCTGTGCTGAGGTGTGTGTGCAGTGCTGAGGTGTGTGTGCAGTGCTGATGTGTGTGTGCGGTGCTGATGTTTGTGTGCTGTGCTGAGGTGTGTGTGCAGTGCTGAGGTGTGTGTGCAGTGCTGATGTGTGTGTGCACGGTACTGAGGTGTATGTGCGGTGTTGAGGTGTGTGTGGTGCAGAGGTGTGTGTGCGGTGCTGATGTGTGTGTGCACGGTACTGAGGTGTGTGTGCGGTGCTGAGGTGTGTGTGCGGTGCTGAGGTGTGTGTGTGCGGTGCTGATGTGTGTGTGCACGGTACTGAGGTGTGTGTGCGGTGCTGAGGTGTGTGTGTGCGGTGCTGATGTGGGTGCAGAGGGGTTTTCAGTGTGATCACTGATTCTAGTCGCGCTCTGGTGCATCCCAACATGAATGGTCTCATGCAATGTTACAACATATATAACATAACAACATAAATGGTATAACAACATAACATAATCATTAGCACCCTGATGTTGAAGAGCACTAGCATTAGCGTCCTTCCTAGCATTAGCGCACTAGCATGCTGGGAGTGAAAGCGTGTGAGCACATTATGTGTGCGAGACAATTTTGTCATTGTTAGCGCAAATCCAGTTTTCAGTCTGGAACTTGTTTCATAATCCTGTTGCTTCTGCTTTACACTCAAATAGGAGGAGGCTGCTTCCTGAAGCCATTCATGAGACACCTACAGAATAATCCTGTTTTTATTCTTCTATAGCAGAACACTATGTTGCGCTCAGTATTTTTTCCACAGTATTTCTCCAATGACAATAATGACAACATAAAAACTGAGGGGGCAGCTATATACATATGCTTTTAAATAAAACAAATAGTATTTGGGGCACCCAATATAATTTCAAACTCTGAAAGAAATGCATTTCATGGCTGAGTACAGTGGCACTAGTAATCCAGAGGTGGCGCTGCCCCACTGCTGGGTGCATGGAGGATAAACACTTATGTCTGACTGCTCATTGACCCCAGCAGCTCTGTTCTGAATGTAATTAGTCAGGGGTCCGCTTCCTTTCAGAGAGGAGGAGCGACGGGTCGTGATCTCATCGACACACACATCGTCCAATGGGAACACTGAGGCTATTCAAACATTACCTCACACACTCATGCACATGCACGCACACACACACGACACACATGGACAAAGTCGTTGTATCGCTCGCATCAAACTCAATATACATAAAATACCCATTAAGGGAAATCAAAACTAGGTTGTCAGAACGCCACCGAAGATAAATCTCTCTCTCTACCTGAATATATATTTATACATGCTGCCTTCCGCAGAGAGTATGACTGATCATCGGCCATTTTTCCCTCTCTGTCCTGTCACAGTAGTTTCTACCTTAGCATTGTAGCTTTAGTGTTAGTGCCCTAGCTTTAGTCTAGCGCCATAGTGTTAGCACACTAGCGTAAGTGTACTAGTATTAGCACCCTGATGTTAGCGCGCTAGCATTAGTATTAGCATCCTTCCGAGCATTAGTGCACTAGCATGGGAGCTGGGAGTGAAAGCGTCTTATAGCCAGCCGAAACCTCCACGGGGCCCAGATGACCCAAATGACCTCCCGTTCGGTTCCTGATGGAAGTCTAACCGAGCATCACCTCCAATTCCAGCAAGAAAACAAACAGTGGTGCCCGGGAATGATGGAGCGTGTAGCGTTAAGAGGGAGGACACACGGGCCGGGCTCCACCTTCCTGAGCTGCTCTTAAAGCACGCTGCAGGGCCGAGCACTTAAGGTCTCCTATACATATAAAGTAATGCTGCTTTTTGTTTCTGCGCGGCCTCGCTCTCAGAGGTTAAACACCTATTTGCTGAAAGTGAGACCGGTCAAGCGTGTCAGCTTGTGTACTCAGGCGAGGCTAGTTAACACAACGCTAATGTCTTTATAATGTCTTTATAATGTCTTCCCCTACCTTTTTAAACTCTGCTAAACCACTAATGCTCCGTTTTCAGCCATACATTAAATCATTTACTTGTGTTCCAAGACAAATTGAGCAGTGACAAAAATGTTGAGAAGAACAAGAAGAAAGCTGAAAGCATCCACACCACTGCATAAATACTGTATATCATACAAGACCTCTGAAGAGACACCTATTCCTCTGTCTTATTGTTTTTCAGCAGAAACCATGAATTTGGAAGAATCTGCTGACAAGTATCCTTCTCCACTCGCCAAACGGCTGTCATTCTGTTGTTGCCAACTTCAGGACTTCAGTTCCGGTGAAGATAGAAATGGCCACTTGTGTACCCCTCAAAGTTGTAAACTACATTGTCTCTTGAATCATCAATCAGTCAGTCAATCATATCATCGTCTGGTGGGGACACAGGTGGGCTCTTGGAAGGAAGCCTACTTCTCTCTCCGTTCTTTATCACCTTCAGGAAAGTGTGTGGTGCATTTCCCAGGTGGTCACCTTCAGATGCTGCTTCAGGAAGATATCCTCCTCTGAGGATAGTCCTGGTTCAGGTCTTGGTCTGGAGCCTAGGGTTCTAGGTTCTATTGTTGGGCGATGGATTGTGACTTCATAAACATAAGTGTTCCCACACAACTCAAACTTCATTTTCGTGTGGGGTATGTCAAAAAATATTGTAAGCTTTACTGGTAATCTAAAGGTCCGACAAAGCTATATTTCTTGAAGCCCAGTTTGGGAATTAGCTACAGTGGTTCTAGAGGGACCGGATAGAGTGGTTCTAGAGGACTCAGAACTATTCCACTGTTGCCCTGTTGTCCCGGAGCGGTCGATCAATGGCTGCTTTCCACGGCCACTAATACGTTGTGTATGAACAACGATTAAAATCACATAGTTTCAAGGAGAATGAGCAGCAGCAGTAGAGAGGCCCGTGTGTCTCCAGGGCTAACGGTTCAGTGGTTAGCCGCTGCTGCTCGGTCCCACGCACACTTTTTACTGTAGCGCTGGGGTTTTCTTCTCTTCTGTGCTCAGAGAACATTTATATGATCTATGTGAACTATAATATAGAAAAGTAGGTTCACATTTTTGGATGAGCCAAAGGAGAAAAAGAGGAAAAGGCTGGGATGAAAAGGGAGAAGTGTGGATATTTAACTGGGGAATAAGTAGTGTAGTTTATATTGAAAGCTGGACTGTGTGGTTGTACATTCCACGGGTGTGTTGTGGTGATCCAGCCTGTTACTGCAGAGGACAGCATCTTCTGTTACAGACAATATACCTTGTTGTGTATGTGTGTGTGTGTGTTGTAACTGTGTCTGTGTTCCCTGTGCCAGATGCCATGCTGCTGGTGGCAGACCGGCTGGTTGGACCGGAGAACATCGAGCAGGTCCTGCAGCCCATCGACTTCAAGATCTCTGAAGCCATCCTGACCATGCAGGAGAACAGCTATGAGTTCAGAAACAAGGTACACACACCCCACCGCTTACCCAGGGATAGACCACTTGCTATAAGACACTTTTATCCAAAGCAACATGTTTTCAGATCCTTGTCATTAAAGGAGCACTTCAGTCTGACATGGCTTCTCTCTCTCTAACCGATTTCCATGGGGGAGGGGGAGTCAATTTTCCCTAACCAATCACAAGGGACCAACGTATGCCCCTGAATCGATGTAGTCATTTTAAGTCGACACTGATAGCCAAGATACTGGTTTCACTGGGGTTTAGAGTAGAGCGGAGCAAAGTAAAAACAAACTGTGATGAATAAATGCCTTCAAAGCAGAGTGCAGTTTGGTTTCTAAGTCATAATAGTACCTTTAATGGATTCAGAATGGCCTCGAGCAGCGTCTATCTTGTCCATAGCAGCTGCTGATTGACTAATCGTTAGTCCCCCCACAGCGCTCATTGGATAATCGCTTTTCAACCGAGAAATCGCTGTTTCATGTCACAATGCCAGACCTCAATTAGTCAACTGGGTGGAGTGGGCAGATTCAAAGGTCTTGACCTGGCAAGGGGGTTAGTGCCCACAGGTTAGTCTGCAAGCATTGGGGATCAAACCAGAACCTTTGTTTGGATTCACTTTGTTTAGAGTAACTGTGTTGAGTAAGCTTATTTGGAGTAATTGTTGGCAATAACTTTTGAATAACTTAGTTCGGAGTAATTTTGTTTGAGACTAAACACAGTTTAGTACCCTTATAAAGGGATTTGCATTTCCAAACATAATAAATATGTTGAGAGAAATATCTGAAAGAAATATTGCAGATTCATAGGATAATTTCAAAGAAGCAATACAGTATGTATGAGTTACCAGCAAGCATTAGCTCTACCTTTCATTTCATCCATGTAAGTATAATAAAAAATACTATACACATACTATGGCAATTTCTACACTACATTCCCCCTTTCACACTTCAGAGACCTCCACAGTTCTAACACTAAAGTTCATTAAACAGCTGTAATTAAACCTGCAGAGTGCTCCTCAGTGATCTCTTTCAGACCACACAGACCAATAAGCTGTAACTTCTCACATCACTGACCTCTCTTATTTCCTACAGACGTTTTGAGTCGATCTTAAGGAGCCTGGAACTGTTCAGTCTGGATCATTATCGTTGCACATTACTTTGAATGTTTTTCTTGTGTTTGTTGGTCTGTAACTTTGATGTTTTGTTTGTTTTATGGAATACTGTTTTCTTGGCCAGGTCCTGTTCAAAGTCTTTATCTATGACATGCTCATACAGTGCAATGAAATGATGATCCACTGGTCTCTCTCTCTCACTGGTCCACCTCTAGTCTCTCTCTCGCTTCATCTCAATAAGACTTACCTGGTCAAATAAAGGTTGTTTTCCTCTCTCAGGTTTTCCAGCTCTGTGGTCAACCGAAGTCTGCTATCGGCAGGGTCCGATCGTCCCGCAGCGTTTTTAATGCCAACCCTCACTACAGACCTGCGGGCTCGCAGGCCAGACCCACCACTGCACCCGAGACCAGTCTGGACCGCCTGGTAAGACCTAGACCCTAAGACTTTGATTGTCTGTTTTGATTCTTCTCAGCCTCATGTGGAATTTGCTTTGGATTTAGCATCTGCTAAATGTAAATGCTATGAGGTTTTACTCAACTCACCTTGTGAAGTCTTTTGGATTTTAAATATTTACATTTTCAACAATCGCTACATTTTTAGTTCAAAGTATTGTCTCAAAGACTAAGGAACAGATATGGATTCCCAGTAGAAAACAAGACTTATTTCTTCTGTGGCTTCGTGAGTGGCTCAGACAGGGTTTGTAAAATATTACGTTAAAAGCCCAAATTATATTTATCACCAGAAACCTTAATGAGCCGTCCATGTTTCCTCATAAAAACGAAGTGCCCTATAAAAGAGTTAAGACTTTGTGCAGACAGGTAGAGTCCATTTAGCTCTGTGCAATTAAAGTGATAAGCAAGTGGCTCATTTTAAAAGGTTCTAAGGGGGATATTACAGTCCAAAGCAGGGAAACGTCTGTATGATACAGCCAGGAAACTCCATGTGTGTTCTCATGTAGGCCTACATCTGAAATGTGGAATATTTCACCACACATCATACCTTTCATGTGTAATTCTATATCCTTTGTCTCCTGTGATCTCTGCCTCTCTACTGAACTTTTCTTCATCAAATGTGTCTTTGTTGAACTTTCTGTCTCCAACGTCCAATCATATTTCTCTCCTTGGTGTTTGTGCTGCGTCCAGAGGATTGTGTGGAGGAACATGCAACACAGCGTAAGGCATCCATTTCTCCTTCTAATCTGTTGGTGTTAGCTGTTCACCTAATGCCCTAAAATACCCCTTTTTTAATGTCTTAATCTAATCCCTTTTACCTCTTGTAACCCCTTTATTTATTGTATTAATCTAATCTCTTTAACCTCTAGTAACCACTTTATTTAATGTCTTAATTCACTCTATCTATTTTTGTCATATAACCTCTTCATCTAAAACAATCATATAACCCCTTCTATTACATTTCTTACTCTAATCTATTCATATTAATCTCTTATTCTAACTAATATCTAACTTTTTAACTTCTTCATCAAACATTGATATTTATTGATAAATCATTTTACCTCTCCATATAATATATATATACAGTATATACAGTATATAATATATTATAATATCTTCATCTAATCTCTTCATTAACATCCAAAGTCTGGTTACAGTGCCTTTAAAGTTTTACTTAATGCTGGTTTGTTAAAATGGGGAATACTAATAGACTAAAATGTGGTTGGAGCAGACCTTAACTTTGAAATACTATATATAGCAAAACAACCCATCCCTAGTTCAAAGTACCGTCTAATGAAAGCCAGGCACGGATTCACAGTACAACACAACACTTGACAATATAAGTGTGAAAATATTGAACAATTAAAACACAAAAAGTTTCTTTGTTCGTTTATAGTTTTTCACTTTTGATGTGGTTTACAAGAACAAAGCAGGCGGCCCCGGGCCCTCCATGTGATATTTATTACAGTTTCATGTTGAATAAGAACAAGAGCATCTCACAGTCCAGGCCACATGCCCCCAGGCTGCTGGCCGACCCAGGCTGCAGTAAAATAGTATCCCCTGTGATACAGGTAGAGTGGCTACTAGATGGTATTCTCTGTGATACAGGTAGAGTGGCTACTAGATGGTATTCTCTGTGATACAGGTAGAGTGGCTACTAGATGGTATTCTCTGTGATACAGGTAGAGTGGCTACTAGATGGTATTCTCTGTGATACAGGTAGAGTGGCTACTAGATGGTATTTCTGTGATACAGGTAGAGTGGCTACTAGATGGTATTCTCTGTGATACAGGTAGAGTGGCTACTAGATGGTATTCTGTGATACAGGTAGAGTGGCTACTAGATGGTATTCTGTGATACAGGTAGAGTGGCTACTAGATGGTATTCTGTGATACAGGTAGAGTGGCTACTAGATGGTATTCTGTGATACAGGTAGAGTGGCTACTAGATGGTATTCTGTGATACAGGTAGAGTGGCTACTAGATGGTATTCTCTGTGATACAGGTAGAGTGGCTACTAGATGGTATTCTGTGATACAGGTGGAGTGGCTACTAGATGGTATTCTGTGATACAGGTGGAGTGGCTACTAGATGGTATTCTCTGTGATACAGGTAGAGTGGCTACTAGATGGTATTCTGTGATACAGGTAGAGTGGCTACTAGATGGTATTCTCTGTGATACAGGTAGAGTGGCTACTAGATGGTATTCTGTGATACAGGTAGAGTGGCTACTAGATGGTATTCTCTGTGATACCGGTAGAGTGGCTACTAGATGGTATTCTCTGTGATACAGGTAGAGTGTCTACACACACACACACATATCCACTAAACTACACTTCATGAAAACCTCATAAAACCACTTGATTTAACAGCCTCAAATTAAAAAGAGTAAATATTCATAATGTCATTTGCCGTTGGATGCGGGTTGCGTTTTTTCATGGTCAAGTGTGTGTGTGTGTGTGTGTGTGTGTGTGTGTGTGTGTGTGTGTGTGTGTGTGTGTGTGCGTGAGCACAGGGTTTGAACTGGGAGAGCAAGTGGTGTGTGTGATCGTTAGTTTGGTGAAATGGTAATTATGAAATCAGCCTCAACTCCAGTTAATCTCCGTTTATGGATGCCAGTAGGGGTCAGATCTGTTCTTCTTTTCTTTTACAATCAAGAGAGCTGTTGAACGGTTTGAAACTCTCACACACTGCTGGCCTTTTTGCTGTTCCACCACACCAGCCCTTAGTTTAGCAGATCAGCGTGTAGCGACAGACACCGCAAGCTAGCATCGCACTGTGGAGCCACTGTTTAATTATGCATAGCGCTACGACAGTATCGGTGCTAAAGGAGCAGATACAGCCGCTGTCATAAACACGGCCATAAATGTATTCTTTGCCGAGCTCAAGATTCTCCAGCAGATGTGTGTTTTTATAGGGTGGTCGGTCTGGCCGCGGTACGGCTATGCCGAGGCCCAGGGCCGGCGAGACTTCACCGTGGGATCACAACATGCACACAGGGACACACTCCGACAACAGGAAACTATTCATTTAGGTGGTGATTCTCCAGGAAAGTGTTTTTCTCTGCAGACAGATGAGGAGCGTCTGCTCTTAGTGGTAATATTGAGGCGCCAGGCAGACTATCCCTTTTAATGATGGAAGGAGTTTGAAAATGGTTTCCTGAGCTTTGTACTTGTGGGTGACGCAGCGTGTGCATTCTGATGGTGCATCTTTATGTAATGATGGCTCAGAACACTTCATGAAGAGGTTTTAAACGCTTGCCTTGGTGGTCTGGCAGACACGCACAGACAGTAAACAACAGCACACAGCACAGATTGCTGATTGCTGAAGAGGTCAATCAGATTGTCTTCATGCTGTGTCCAGTCCACTGTTGCATGAATACTGCAGGATGACCCTGTCATAAGCAGCCAGTTCACTGGTCTTGTCTAAAAGATGTTTTAATATTAAATTAAATAAAAAAACATTAATCAGGGAAATTCAGGTTTTGCTATGCTGTTTACTATTTAGTATTGAAAATGAATTAGAGTTCATTTTAGATACATATCATTAAGGAGCAGGTAGGGCTTAGGGAATTTCTTTCTCACGCATGCTAACAGATAGAATGTGAACATTGGGGATCAAACCCAGAACTCTTTGGCTGGGAGTAACCACTATACCACTATACAGTGCTAAAACTTATTGTAAGTCACTTTGGATAAAAGCGTCTGCCAAATGCCCTAAATGTCCTAAATGTGAATGTAAAATCAAAATCTAAGAAGTCTAAATTCCTATCACTTGGTCTTCACTGTTGTCGTCTTGTTTGGATCATTAAGTCTTCAGTCGTAGGAGCAGCCATCTTGTAGCCCTCCCAGCCTCCTCCTTCCGTCTTGAAATCCAGCCCTATATTCAGAGGTGATGTGTTGTGACCTAGCTCTCATATATAGAATCATGTCATCTCCCCTCACATTCAACGCCTCCCCAGAGTCACAGGACAGAACACATCCCCCACTCCTTAATCTCGTCTCCAACTTCCCTCCAACCCTGTTGCACACATCCATCTGGAAGACATCCCACCTGTGATATAATGTACCCGGGCTCTGCGGTAGAGCTCTGGACCAAACACAGTTCTGCAGTGTGAAATCACATCTGATGTAATCCGACCGGACTTCCCGCTGTCCTCCGGGACCAGAATGAACCTGTCCCATCCGGGCGACTGATCGTCACCGTCTCTGCTCCGGCCCTGGACGGACTCCCAGGATTCCGACACAGTGGTTGTTTTCGTTGTTACACAGAAGCAGCAGAGAACGTACAGTCAGGCCTTCATTTCATAATAATTGTACCTATATTTCAACGCCTGGCGTTATTGTGGTACGACCCGGTACAGCTGCAGTATCATGGCTGCTCCGCAGAGCGTCGAGGCAATGATTTGAAGTCCCATAGAGTTGGGAATGCAAACCAGTAAATAATACATGAGAAGCGGAACATCCCCTGGAAATAAACAATAATAGATACTAACAATAAAGTGTTTATTTCTTGTGTTCACCCATTAAACAGCGATTTGGCTCAGAGATGACTGCTGCCAAGTGAGTTTGTGATATTGTTTCATTGACAACCAAACCAGTTGGGGTTACATAAGGAATCACCTGGATGGTGTGTGTGTGTGGTAAATGGATTGCATTTATCCAAAACACTTTGCCTCACATACACACATTCATACTTACATACCAGGTAACAACCAGCTCACTGGGAGCAGTTAGGGTTAGGTGTCTTCCTCAGAGACAATTAGCTAGGACGGAGCCAGGGATCGAACCAGCAACCTTCCAGTTGCCAGACAACCGCTCTACCTCCTGAGCTACTGCCACCCATCAATGTGTGTTTAATCAACAAACATGCAAGATCAGACATATGAAGTGCATATTCACAACAAACAAATGATAGAACAACAAAAACAACAACAACGACAGATGTAACAAATGTAGAAAAGAATGCAATTGTTTAGTTCTGTGCCGTATGTAACCAGGTAGTGAGCGGTTCTGTGCCATATGTAACCAGGTAGTGAGCGGTTCTGTGCCGTATGTAACCAGGAAGTGAGCGGTTCTGTGCCTTATGTAACCAGGAAGTGAGCGGTTCTGTGCCGTATGTAACCAGGAAGTGAGCGGTTCTGTGCCGTATGTAACCAGGAAGTGAGCGGTTCTGTGCCGTATGTAACCAGGAAGTGAGCGGTTCTGTGCTGTATGTAACCATGAAGTGAGTGGTTCTGTGCCGTATGTAACCAGGAAGTGAGTGGTTCTGTGCCGTAGTAAGTAAGGAAGTGGTTGGTAGGTTTGCTAGGAGGCGTTGTGGTGGTTTTAACCCTCTTGTCATGCAAAGCGAGTCATTAGGATGGTCTCAACAGGTGGCAGATGGTTAATGTGTTCAGGATAACGACGTGGTGTGGCAGTGGGAAGCCTAACGACTTGACTATGAAACAGGGTGGATTCCTGAGGACCCCAGGAAGTGAAGTATCGAGTGCGCAGTTATCAAGAAAGCTGCATGCAGCAACACCAGAGGCCACGCCATCCAAACAGGAGTGCTTAAAACAGGCACTGCACTAGAGTTGGGAACAGGAATTTGCCCTGTCTTGCATCCGGTCGAGTTAGGATTAGGATTAGGATTGTATGTGTGTGTGTGTATGTGTCTGTGTGTGAACTAAAACCCTTACTAACTAATACACAATAATTAACCACATGAACACATTAATCCCTTAATTCAAACAAATGAACCAAACCCTTACCTTAAACACAGTGACCTACCCCTTACCTTCAACACAGTGACCTACCCCTTACCTTAAACACAGTGACCTACCCCTTACCTTAAACACAGTGACCTACCCCTTACCTTAAACACAGTGACCTACCCCTTACCTTAAACACAGTGACCTACCCCTTACCTTAAACACAGTGACCTACCCCCTACCTTAAACACAGTGACCTACCCCTTACCTTAAACACAGTGACCTACCCCTTACCTTAAACACAGTGACCTACCCCCTACCTTAAACACAGTGACCTACCCCTTACCTTAAACACAGTGACCTACCCCCTACCTTAAA
>OMKP01034160.1:0-13159 GCA_900302375.1 Bathygadus melanobranchus
GCAACTACAAATGTGTTTATGTAGCAGTCCCAATGTGCTGAGCATGGACAGGAGGTCAGCTCCAGAGTAATGTGGGACCCAGCAGTCCTACTATGTTACAGTAGAACTTCTGACCCAGTGGTCCTACTATGTTATAACAGAACTTCTGATCCAGTAGTCCTATTATGTTATAACAGAACTTCTGATCCAGTAGTCCTACTATGTTATAACAGAACTTCTGATCCAGCAGCCCTACTATGTTATAGCAGAACTTCTGATCCAGTAGTCCTACTATGTTATAACAGAACTTCTGATCCAGCGGTCCTATTATGTTATAACAGAACATCTGATCCAGTAGTCCTACTATGTTATAACAGAACTTTTGATCCAGCAGTCCTACTATGTTATAGCAGAACTTCTGATCCAGCAGTCCTACTATGTTATAGCAGAACTTCTGATCCAGCAGTCCTACTATGTTACAGCAGAACTTCTGATCCAGCAGTCCTACTATGTTATAACAGAACTCTGCTCTGGCTGACACTGAAGAGGCGTTCCTGCCATATGAACTTTATTCACCCTTGACCTTTCCCAATCCGGTGCGGGCGCGACCTTCTATTTATACCCTCCAAAGCCTTTATTATGCCCTTTGACTTTCTCTGCTGAAACAGTAGAGCAGCCACAGGACATGTCATGTGAGACGTGTGCTTAACCTCCCCCTGTGTGCTGTACCTTCTGTTCAGTGCAGAAGTACAACACACCCCTCGCATGGCAGTGGCCCTGAATTAAAGGCTAGAACTCACTTTATTATGATTTACTTGGTAAGGGAGGTTCTGAAAACACAAGGACATTATTTAACGAGAAATAAAACAAGTCCACGAGACGTCGTTAAGCAGGAGCAATAGAGCTTAAAAAGCATAAAATGTATTTCTCTAGATAATTGTCTTGTGCGTTGGCACATTGTTTGTACTCATGGTAAACGTCACCTGTGTGAAACGTGGGGTTCTAGCTGTTTGTACGTCTTGTTAGAACCTTCGCTTTTATTAACATCAAAAATGTGTTCTTGTACAAGCAAAAGCTGAGAAACGGCACATTGTTGGCCTCCAGAGGCTGTTGTAAAGCTCTACAGCTTGCTTGTCTCTTTGTGTTAATGTTCAGAACGGACCGACTGTGTGGCCTCTGGTATCACTGCTTGCAACTTAATTGACAACTGCTCACCCAAACAAGTTCGCACTCAACACTGCACTTCCTGGGCTCCTCAGTAATAAACCTGCCAAGTATGAAGTTGATCGGATGAACGGTTGTTGAGAAAATGGAAGGACAGACAGACAGACACACGTACACACATACACACATATATACGTATGTGTGTACACACGTACAGCCAGTGTGTGGTCAGCGTTCTGGTGCATACTTGCTGCCGTGCGTCACCCAGGTGGGTGCTGCACACTGGTAGTGGACACACACACATGCATACACACACACACTCACTATGTAAAGCGCTTTGGGTGTCTTAAAAGCGCTATATAAATGCAATTAATTATTATTATTATTATTATCATACATACATATACACACATACATACAGAGACTCCTTCCATTATAGTTAGATAGTTAGTATTTTGCAGGTGCAGGTTATTAGAAGTATAACGTTTACAACTCACTGCAAAGAGATAATGTTAGATAAGATCAAGATAATGTTATATTAGTTAGACGTAGACCTGTAGAAAGTCGAATGTACCTATAGAGATTATAGGCTCATATGTTTCTATTAATGTAGTTGGACTATGACATTGCAATGACAACAAGGTTTTAGTTAACTGTTTGTTTAACCTAGTTCTGCTCAACATTGTGATCAAACACTGAAGCAACAGGCAAACAGTCGTGTCCTGGACGTAACTCTTTCGCAACATCTACCTATTGCTCTGAAGTTTGACCTCTGAACCGTAAGAGAAGTGTCATTTCCAAGGATTATTTCTATTTTACAATTTTGTTTAAGTGGTTTAAATGAAGATATAATTATAAAACAACGATTATATATTATAACCTTTCTGTTGTGAACGTAAAGAACGGCTTTTACAGTACAGGGGCGGGGCCACCGGGGGGCGTGGCTCCAGGCTGTACGTGTTGCAGAGCAGCGGGGGGCGGGGCCACCAGGGGGCGTGGCTCCAGGCTGTACGCGTTGCAGAGCTGAGCGCCTCCACGGAGCTGAGCAGCGGGTCGCACAGGCGATCACCGGGATTTGGGCGACAATGGTGAAAATAACAGTTGTGAAAACCAAGCCGTACACGGACCAGAAGCCGGGCACCAGCGGTCTGAGGAAGAGGGTGACCGTGTTCCAGCAGAACCCCCACTATGCGGAGAACTTCATCCAGAGTATCATCTCCGTGACCGAGCCCAGTGCGCGTCCGGCGGCCACCCTAGTGGTGGGAGGGGACGGGAGGTTCTACATGAAACAAACCATCCAGCTCATCGTCCAGATCGCTGCTGCCAACGGGGTCAGTAGAACTGGTCTGGATGGTCTGCTATGTGTTACAACATGCCCCGCTTTACTAGCCTGCTCCTAACAGCAGCTAGCAAGCTAACTGTATTGGATGTCAGACTGCTTTCTGCCTGTTTTATTGACATGGTCGCCTGCTGAAAGACGACATTCACCAGAGTAACGTGGAGTAACAGTGAAGTAACGCGGAGTACAGAGTAACAGTGTTGCAACGTGGAGTACAGAGTAACAATGTTGTAATCCTGACCTTCAGCTCCATGTTGCAACATTCTGTGTTGTATTGCAACCTGCATCAGGGTTTGAAACAATCACACGCTTTGTCTTCTGGTTCAACATTTGAATACGAGTGAGGAACGTTTTCTGTCACACAGTAATAGTAATGGAGTGAACTGTGAACGTGTTTAGATGTGACAGGGGTCCCAGTGGCTCCCAGCGGGTCCAAGGGGGTCCCGGGGGGTATTTCGGAAAGTGCACGGGGATCACTTGCATGCAAATCACTACCTTTGGCATTTAACTCGCGAATGCTATTGAATAGCGGAAGAGAGCGTAGTTTCAGATGTACACCCCATTCCAATCACACAGTCGGTCGTTCACTACCACAGTGCTGGTATTAATGAGCCGTGGTCCACGTCATGGCAGCACCACAGTGCTGGTATTAAGGAGCCATTGGCTCCGTCCTCCGTGTGGTGCCGTCGGACCACCGGGGGCCGGACGACGTGCAGGCTGTCACGTTCCCCTGCGTTGTGTTCACCGATACATGTTCTCTACTCGCGTATTTATGCGCACAAAAATACAAAATATACAAAAATACAGCATAATACAAATGTAGACATTCCCTGGATGAGATGCGAATGAGTGCATTCCAATGCCATGCAAGATGTATTTTGATTATATAAGCTGTAGCCTGGTTGTCTGACTAAAATGCACGATTGTAGTCAGAATTGTACATGGATTATAATCAAATAGATGCATGACGAGAAATCGTAATTTACAAATGCATATATAATAAATATATAGTCACATGGACAGAGTGTTAATCATGCCAGCTATGTTGCTGTTTAGAGGCAGATGAATGCCATTACCTAACTGTGTGTGTGTGTGTGTGTGTGTGTGTGTGTGTAGATTGGCCACCTGGTGATTGCCCAGGATGGCATCATGTCTACCCCAGCGGTGTCATGTGTGATCCGGCAGATGAAGGCAGTGGGGGGCATCATCCTCACAGCCAGCCACAACCCCGGAGGTCCCAGCGGAGACTTTGGCATCAAATACAACATCGCTAGCGGAGGTCAGTAGGCGTTACACAGTAACTGATCTGGGATCAGCAGTCCTACTATGTTATAGCAGACCTTCTGATCCATCAGTCCTACTATGTTATAGTAGAACTTCTGATCCAGCAGTCCAACTATGTTATAGCAGAACTTCTGATCCAGTAGTCCTACTATGTTATAGCAGAACTTCTGGTGGGAGACAGCACAGAGCCTGGGCTTAATTAATACGTGTATTTCTACACTGGCCAGTCTACACAGTGTTGATTTCAAACCTTTACAGATACTTATTTTACTCTATAGATACTACTATAGATTATATTATTTATTTATTAAGTGTTCAGCAGATATGCTAGATACTAAACTGTACCTGTCTTATACTCATCCCATCAAAGCAGAGTTCCCAGCTCTAAAGCCCCTGGGGTCTAATACCAGGGAGCCTTCAGCCTCAATCTAATACCAAGGAGCCTCCAGCCTCAATCTAATACCAAGGAGCCTTCAGCCCCAATCTAATACCAAGGAGCCTTCAGGCTCAATCTAATACCAGGGAGCCTTCAGCCTCAATCTAATACCAAGGAGCCTTCAGACTCAATCTAATACCAGGTGGTCTTCTGCCTCAGTCTAAAACCAGCGGGCCTTCAGCCTCAGTGGACCAGTTTCATGGTTATTCCTTCTTGCCTCCCCAGGACCCGCCCCAGAGGGCATCACTAACATGATCTATGAGGTCAGCAAAGGGCTGCAGGAGTACGCCATCTGCCCGGACATGAAGGTGGACCTGTCCACCGTCGGCAGGCAGACCTTCCAGGTGGACTCTTTCAAGCCCTTCACAGGTGTGGGCCCAGAAGATAGTTTCACCCGTGAACATGTTGAATCTCATGTCTAAGACTGAGGAAACACGTCAGCATCGCCACGCCTGTAGTGGTTTGTTCAGCTCATACCACAGTTACGACAGTCATTAGATATGCGTTACGTTCATCTATGACTTTAACTAGTCAAATGAATGGTTGAACATTTCACCTGCTATGTTTTAATGTTATTCTGTAAGTGGTTGTGTTG
This sequence comes from Bathygadus melanobranchus, assembly GCA_900302375.1. Taxonomy (NCBI): domain Eukaryota; kingdom Metazoa; phylum Chordata; class Actinopteri; order Gadiformes; family Macrouridae; genus Bathygadus; species Bathygadus melanobranchus. The sequence goes on from OMKP01034160.1 coordinate 4,798, forward strand.
TCTCTGCCACAGTGGACATCGTGGACTCTGTGGAGGCGTACGGTGAAATGCTGAGGGAAATCTTCGACTTTCCAGCCCTGAAGGAGCTCCTGTCAGGAGCCCAGCACATGAAGGTCCGTCTGGACGCCATGCATGGAGGTGAGGGACGCGCTGCACAAACGACACCATCAATAAACGTTGACCTTCACAACTGAGAATTGAGTTCAGAATGTTTGCATTGTAACCTTGAAATACAATAATAATGACGATATCGCTGGTGATAATAATACTTTTATGTTTATGCCACATTGTTTGCAATCTACTTTGACAAGCAAAATAAAAACAAGACAGTTGTTTATTACTAAAAAAACCGACAGATGAAATGTATTTAAAGATGCTGCAGTGTTTGCCAGTTGTATCTGGACTCTGGAAGAGCAAATATTAAGCTTCATGCTGTGTTACTTTTTTGTAAGTCGCTTAGGATAAAAGCGTCTGCCAAATGCTCTAAATGTAAATGTAAATGTAAATGTAGTCATGGGTCCTTACGTGAAGAAGATCGTGTGCGAGGAGCTGGGCTCCCCGGCCAACTCGGCCGTCAACTGTGTCCCCAAGGAGGACTTCGGAGGTCACCACCCTGACCCCAACCTGACCTACGCTGCTGACCTGGTCGCCACCATGAAGGGGGGGGAGTACGACTTTGGGGCCGCCTTCGATGGCGATGGTGTGAGTTATCGTAGAACTAGTTGTTGTGGCTGTAACCATGTGATTGAACTTGAACTAGTTCACTAACTAGTGGAGAACACAACACTTACAGGGGCCGTTCTGAACACATTGAGGCTCCCTGTGGATGAATCATAAGATTCATCTTATGATTCATAAGATGAATCATAAGATGAAACTTGTTCTATTAACAAGTTTCATCTTGAAACTTGTTCTATTAACAAGTTTCATCTTGAAACTTGTTCTATTAACCTAACAATCATGAGGCTTGAAACTTGTTCTATTAACCTAGCAATCATGAGGCTTGAAACGTGTTCTATTAACCTAGCAATCATGAGGCTTGAAACGTGTTCTATTAACCTAGCAATCATGAGGCTTGAAACGTGTTCTATTAACCTAGCAATCATGAGGCTTGAAACGTGTTCTATTAACCTAGCAATCATGAGGCTTGAAACGTGTTCTATTAACCTAGCAATCATGAGGCTTGAAACTTCAGTCACAATCAGAAAAGTACTGTTTACGTGTTCTGTTTGACACATGTACGCCCAGCACGAGTGACAGCTGGTGTGTTTATCGTCCCCCCCAGGACCGTAACATGGTGCTGGGGAAACACGGCTTCTTCGTCAACCCCTCCGACTCTGTGGCTGTCATCGCGGCTAACATCACCAGCATCCCCTACTTCCAGAAGACGGGCGTGAAGGGCCTGGCCCGCAGCATGCCCACCAGCGCAGCACTCGACAAGTGAGGACACGCGATAATGCAGTTGGTTATGTGGGGTTTAGAAGTGTAGTCTGTGTTAACATTTTAACTACAGGATCATGTATGATCAGGTTCATGGATACACGTTGATTTGATAGATTTTCAAGATTCAAGATTCAAAGTTTGATTTGTCACATGCCACTATACAGTGTACAGAAGCAGTGAAATGAGGGTCGGCAGCAGGGGCAGACTGCAAGTTTGCAATGTAAATTAAATATAAAGAGAAAAAAAGTTTAACATTTAACATAACTTGGAAGGAAGGGGGGCTACACAGGGGGGAAAAGAGCTGCACAACATAATTTCATGTGCGATGTAAAAACAATAAAACATTACATTTACATTTACATTTAGAGCATTTGGCAGACGCTTTTATCCAAAGCGACTTACAAAAAAGTAACACATTTGTCGAAATAGGGAGACAACAATACATCAAGACAAACATAAGGTTGTCCTTTGACTGTCTAGCTGGTCTAACTGTTATGTGTTTTATGTGTAGAATTCTTCTGATCCACGGTTGAATGTGTTGTGTGTCCAGCGTGGCCAAAGCCCTCCAGATGCCTCTGTATGAGACGCCCACCGGCTGGAAGTTCTTCGGGAATCTAATGGACGCGGGCAAGCTGTCACTCTGTGGTGAAGAGAGCTTCGGCACTGGTGAGCGAGCCTTCTCTTCACTATGGCTTAGCTATTATCTCTCTCTCTCTCTCTAGATTAAATAAGATCATGTAAATCTAGTATTTTAAAGAATCAGAACATCATCTTTTCTATGGTGGACCAGGTTCTGATCATATCCGTGAGAAAGATGGCCTGTGGGCAGTGCTGGCCTGGCTCTCCATCCTGGCCACTCGGAAGCAGAGTGTGGAGGACATCATGAAGGAGCACTGGCACAAGTTTGGGAGGAACTTCTTCACCAGGTCAGCACACTGCAGAATAGGATATGGCACCATCCTGTGGTGTATCTTAGAACTGCAGAATAGTATATGGCACCATCCTGTGGTGTATCTTAGAACTGCAGAATAGGATATGGCACCATCCTGTGGTGTGTCTTATAACTGCAGTATAGTATATGGCACCATCCTGTGGTGTATCTTAGAACTGCAGAATTTGATATGGCACCATCCTGTGGTGTATCTTAGAACTGCAGAATAGGATATGGCACCATCCTGTGGTGTATCTTATAACTGCAGTATAGGATATGGCACCATCCTGTGGTGTATCTTATAACTGCAGAATTTGATATGGCACCATCCTGTGGTGTATCTTAGAACTGCAGAATTTGATATGGCACCATCCCGTGGTGTATCTTAGAACTGCAGAATAGGATATGGCACCATCCTGTGGTGTCTTACAAAATAAACATTCTCTATAAGGGACTTTACATCATATTAGGTTAGCTTTTCTGACATTATTTTTGGAAAATAAAGATGGTTTGAATAACTTAAGCTAAAAATAAATAATACTAAGCAATCCCTAAATCGTGTAAAGTGGTCCTTGTGAGGGGCTTTTGGCCCAGGTTCACCCTCTTCTCTCGACAGGTATGACTACGAAGAGGTGGACTCAGACGCAGCCAACAAGATGATCACAGACCTGGAAACGGCCATGTTGGATCCCTCCTTCGTGGGGAAGAAGTTCTCATCTGGTGACAAGACGTACGAAGTGGCCGTCGCAGACAACTTCTCGTACACCGACCCTGTGGACGGGAGTGTGTCTAAAAACCAGGTGAGTCTAAAAACTAAGTGATCAGTCTTCACTAAGTGAACAGTCTTTACTAAGTGATCAGTCTTTACTAAGTGATCAGTCTTTACTAAGTGATCAGTCTTTACTAAGTGACCAGTCTTCACTAAGTGATCAGTCTTTACTAAGTGATCAGTCTTTACTAAGTGACCAGTCTTCACTAAGTGATCAGTCTTCACTAAGTGATCAGTCTTTACTAAGTGAACAGTCTTCACTAAGTGGGTGTGTAAAGGCTGATTGTGTTTTTCTTGTGTGTTTGTCTGTCTGTCTCTGTCTGTATGTCTGTCTGTCTCTCTCTGTCTGTCTGTCTGTCTCTGTCTGTCTGTCTCTTTGTCTGTATGTCTCTCTCTCTGTCTGTCTGTATGTCTCTCTCTCTCTGTCTGTCTGTCTCTCTGTGTGTCTCTCAGGGCCTGAGGATCATCTTCTCAGATGGCTCCAGACTTGTGTTCCGTCTGAGCGGTACAGGCAGTGCTGGGGCCACCGTCAGGCTCTACATAGACAGCTATGAGAAGGACCCGCAGAAGATCTACCAGGACCCTCAGGTCAGTTCCAAATGTTATCCTAGATAGATGCTGCTTCTCTCTCAAGAGATCAAGAAATATCTCCCCCCAAAGAAAAATCTTGTGTTGTCTTTTTCTGTCACAACAATTTAAGCTAATAAGAAAGTATCATCTTCAGAGAGAAGGGAAGGGAAAGTAGGGAAATGTTGAATCTGGGCCAATAGGCAATCAGTGAAATACTGGTAAATGTAGTCCACTTGGAAATGTAGCCCACTGGGAAATGTAGCCTACTGGGATCACTGGGAGCAACACAACAGACTCTCCATGACACGTTTCAACTCCATCACATGATCTTAAATATTATCTTAAATATTATCTTAAATGCAGGTGAGAGTTTGTAGTGAGGTCCGACAGCAGTGTGTGTGGGAGTAGTTTCTAACCATTCTCCTTGGTCTGGTACCAGGCCAACTTTGTGTTCTGCTGCTCTGAGCCTCACACAAGGGCCCGGGCCCCGCTGGAGGCGTCAGGGAGCCTCTGGGCCAGCTGGTGAAGTACTTTGTACTCTTGTATGAGAGAGAGAGAGAGACTTACTTACTTGACGGTTCCTAAAGCCCTTTAAAAGGAGGAGCAGGCCGGGTGTGAACTGAGAGTGATGAGGTTGTACCTGACGTCTCTGTGCCTCTGGCATGCAGGTGATGCTGGCTCCCCTGGTGGACATCGCTCTGAAGGTCTCCCAGCTCCAGGAGCGGACCGGACGCACAGGACCCACGGTCATCACATGATCCCCCCCCCCACCTCTCACACAACACACAAACACATAGGGACACCTCCCTTCCTCTCCCTAGCTCGTCTGTTACCAAATCACCAAGCAGAAGCAGAAGCAGACATGGACCATGGTGACCAGTTTATCTATCTATCTTTATCTACCTTATCTACCTTTGATCTGTCTCCTTGGGGTCTGTCAGATTGGGGACTGGGTCCAGGTCTCAGACCTGGATCCAAGTGGATCCTTCTGGCTTCCATTCTTGGCTTCTACATGGTGAAACTGTGACCTCCATGACCTTCAAGGTCAACTTGTGCCTTTCCTTCGAACTAACGTCAACTAAAACACAACATGAACCATGAAGGGTTAACACAAGTCCTATTGCAAATAAAATCATCTACTCACTCAACACAAAACTCTGTTTCTGTGTTATGTTTTCTCAGAAATTGTTGCTGGGTTCATCTGGCATTTTGATGTATAACTGTGTGTGTGTGCATGTGTGTGGTTTGAACACAAGGAAAGACACTTTGAAGCAAGACACCTTTCCATAAAAGCTGTGTTTGTAATGTGTGTGTTTTATCAGCCATAATTGTCTTTGCAGACGTCTGGCTGGATATTACTCTGCGTTATTCATCAGAGGATGGTGAAACAAGCATGCGTGGGATAATACATTAATGATAGACCTTCCCAGAGATAAACGCTGAGATCCTGTCCTGGTGCTGGCCAAAACCCTCCCCGAGACCTAGCCGCTCGGTTCTTCAAGTGAAGGTCTTCCTCTGAGGGGAGAGCCGGGGCTCACGGCCAAGAGGAAAGACCGATGAACTGTTAGCAAAGAATGTCGGCATAATGAGATCGCCACCATAATCCTGATAAATGATTTGCGTTATCAGAGCAAGGTAAGTCCCTCAAGGCCGCTCCTCGCCAAATATGCAGGAGCTGAAACAGACCCACATTCATGAGACTTAGTTGTTTTTGAAAATGTGCTTTCTGACAAGAGGCTGGTGGGAATGTACGCAAAGAAATGTTTTTGGATTTAAAACAAAAAGATACATAGGCCTACTGGTAGTAAACTTGTTATTACTCTTTATGCAAGGATGATCTCCTACACAGGAGGTTCCTCACGAGAAGCCAGAATTGCTTTTGGTTTTGGATGATGTCGGTCACCGTGGTTTCTAGTGTCCACCACCTAACCTGTGGTCAGCTGTCTAAAACATCTAACATCGCAAGCTTGAAGAGTTTGGCATGTTTAAAAGGGAACCAGGTTTGTGATATCTATATACCTATATATATATCTATATACCTATATAGATATATATATCTTTAATGGGCAGTTTAGTAGATGAATATCAGTTGATGTAGTGCACCTTAAAGGCCTGCTGCTGTCCATCACTGATACTGGCTGTGGCAGGTAGGATGTGAAGCTCTTTGAAGATCTCCCTTCCAGCCTCTTGGGGGGGCTCTGGTATGTATAGTGTAGGGCCTGGTGGTGGTGGTGGTGGTGGTGGGGGTCGGGGGTTAAATGAAAATGGAAAAACACACTGGAAATGGTTTGAAGCTTTGGAGGCGCTGTGTTGTTCCAGTGCTGCTGACGTGGGGCTTCAGACTTCTCCCCAGCTCCAGTAATGGCTTCCAGCTTGTGTTTGGATTGTCTGTCGTTACGTCAGGTAATCACAACAAGGCTTACATTAAGCCCGCCTGGTCGGACGCCATTAGATGTCCGAACGCTGCTTGGCGGGGAGCCCGCTGTTTCCCCATCTCTCTAGCACCTATAGGGCGTAGATCTCCCACCAGATCACCTGATCCACCAAAACAAACCAAAAGCAGGTCTGGGGAAAGCAGCCCTTTGTGTGTTTCTGTTCCATGATAGAATATACTAGCTAAATAATATGTATTGTACTTTGTACTTATTGTACGGTCAGCGATATGTTGAACTCACTAATATTCATAGAATATCGAAGCAGTTGTTTTTTCATTGAGAAATTGCAGATTGTAATGTGCAATTAAATGAAGAGGATTCGTGGTTTGAGGATTCCTTCATTTGAACCATATGGGTTGTTGGCACTGCTGTGTTCCCTTGATTTTACTCATTGCAATTATATTTATTAAATCAACGGCTACTATGACAACTTCTTGGTCCACCTTCAAGAAAGACGGTGTCTAGTTGAGGGAATCATCCAAAGTTATCTTGAATCATTTGAGGGCTACAGCTTAAAAGTTATGCCCCGCTTAATTTACATTTGAATTGATGTCCAAACAATATTAGTTTGCAAAGTAATAGAAAGAAAGGCCCCTGTCTTTTTGAAAGTCTATAGTCTCTGGTTTTGTTCTGCAGCTGGTTAGTCATATGGGAACCATGAGACAAGAGTTGTGTGTTCTAACCGTGATGAGGTCACATCCATGAAGGAGCCATGGCTGATGAGGACCTATTTTTTTGCAATATACTGTAGACGTGGTTAACACGTCTAACACAAAACAACATCAAAATAAGAACTAAAGTACAACACCACAGACATTATGGCTGACCGTAAGATCATTCTGGAACAACCAGGCGTGAGAAGGAGGAGGAGGAGGAGAAGGAGGAGGACAGTTGCGTGACCGCAGCGTTTAACCACAGCAGAAAGCCGAACACAAGCGAGAGACAGGGTCTCTCCGTCTGGCATGCTGTCAGCACACAGGGGTCTTAGACACCGGCCTTGTGTACAGAGTTGGTTTTCTTCAGCCCCATTATTTTGTGGGGAATATGAAATAGGATGAGACGTGAGAGGGTGCCATTGAAGATTTTTAATAAAATAGGAATCGTCTTTGTTGTATTAGTTGAGCGTGACCGTATTGATTCTCCAAAGGGATTATGTTTCAACGTGTCAAGTCGTCGTAAAATATAAACAGTATAGTGTCTGCGAGCATCTGGGTTCGAATAAAGTTGAACTTGAACTTTGTGAGTCAATGGAATCGAGCGACAGAGAAAGTCTTTGTTCTCTGGATGTGATTCCTGTCTGCATGTCGTTCTGTGGTACTGGGGCACTTTGGTTTCAATGACTCACATTATATATATATATATATATATATTATATATATATGTAATATATGTTATTACCGCCTTGTCGGCTTCAATGAACGTCAGTTTCATGGTATTCTTTTCATTAGAGGACAGAATTGTTCCCCCTTCTTCAATGGTTTAGCAAGTAATTTAAAGTTACACAAACGAGTCAATATGTGGACGTTTCCAACGCAGCTAAAACGTTTTTGTTGTTTATGGGATAATTTGTTATCTGTTTTCTGGAGACTTTTGATTTAATCTCTTCAGATTGCGTTTATTATATGCAGGCCATCTGTATATATTTCTTAACCAGAAAAAAAAACGTTTTTAATATCGAAATGCTAGTGTGTGGAGAATTTTTGGGCAAGTATCTCCTATCTTACATCCACATCAGGAGAGAGTTTAACACAGTCACTCACATAATAACATAGCTACACTATTGGTTCACAACGCTGGACCACCCAGAAGATATATGACACACACACACACACACTGTTTAATATCTAATCAAATGTGTATAAACATCTCCGCTGGGTGTTGTGTGTGTATACAAAAGAGGCTACGTCTCAAATTGCATCAAATGTTATTAATATGATTCATTATTCTGTCATGCAAAGCCATGAACACTATTTATCTCTCAGAAATACCGGAGCTAAAGCACTCATTCCAACTGATAAAACATATCTTATTTTGTCCTTGGGATCCATTCTTTATTGTCCTCACAAAAACACAAGAGACACTCAACACCTGAGAAAACAAGAAGCTAATGTGCTGTGATCGAGAACAGATTAGTAGTTACTACTAGAACTACTAGTTATTACTAGAACAATCTAGCATCTCCACATTTGTGTCCCTAACCCATTTGTGTGTAGA
>OMKP01034194.1:7946-18437 GCA_900302375.1 Bathygadus melanobranchus
GTGGGAGCCGAGGCGTTCACCTCTTCTTGGGGGGCTGGGCGGTGCGGGGCGGGGTGACGGGCCGTCCCGAGTTGACCCCTCCGTACTGGTACTTGGCCTTCTTCTCGGAGGGCTTCAGGATCTACGAAAACAAACGCCGCGGGGTGAGAAGATTTGCGGCTGCGTTCCGACTGTCCGCGTCAGAGCAGTTCTACTTCCTGCTTATTGGATAACATAACTATAAGAAGCAGCGGTACAGCTGGTAGAGTACAGTACATAACCGATTCAAAACACCCTCCTTACAATACTTGTTTGATTTTGGATTTTACACGCTACTTATTTAGAAGCACGCTTACAGATTATTTGATATTGTCAGCACGATGTGCTCACTTTTTCCTTTTTTAACAAAACACAGAGGTAGAACAAACGGTACAAAACACCTTGGATAATCAAACAGTCAAGTACTGTTCTGCAAGGGATTGACATTTTCCATTTGCCATCCAAAAAGTAGACGTGTTCCAGTGACTACAACGTCGATGAACTGCAGCACGGCGTACCTGGAAGGAACACATGAGGGACTCGTCCACACTCATCATGCCACCGGCGTTGTCAAACTCCCCGCAGTAGTTCGGAGCCGAGAACAGAGTCACCAGCTGGCGTTTGGCAAAGAACTCGTATCCGTCCTCCACCACCTGCGAGGAGGAGAAGAAGAAGAAGTAGACGCATGACACCGCCCACAGAGGTCCATACCGAGATACAGACTTCAACCTGGTTTCATCCACCCAGCCTGTCAACAGCATTCAGGAGAAGGTTGATCATAATACCCATTACTCTCATTTGTATCGGGACTGATTTGACTTCATGAAACCATGTTATAAAGCTACCGGCCATTTTGATGCCACTTTGTTGTACAAGGCTAGACTATCGTTGTGCTGGACTGGATTAAAATGGTTGTAACTATACACCCAGAAGTGAGCCAGTGTGAAGTAAAGGAGATAGGAGAACAGGATACACGGATAACATGCTGAATCAGAGGGACTAGGGGTACGTGGTCGTCTATTAACCGCAGTCTGAGTTCCCATTGGCCGTGGTCATCTTCATCTCATTTAGGTTAGCTTGAGATGGGAACAGAACTGACCATTGTGCCTTTAGCCTCCTCGCTGTGTTTCAGACTTGAACGGAGACTTTAGTTCACCTTACACATTCAAAGTTACCATCTCCAAACGCGGTTCAAAGTTGCTACATGTAGCGCCAGCGTGTTACCCCACGCAGACAGTTCCCCGGGCCCTGGGTTACCTGGTGAGCTCGGCAGATGAGGTCCAGGTCATGGCGGTTGAGGAACTTGCTGACCACGTCGGCGCCGAAGGTGAAAGAGACCCCACGGTCGTTCTCCCCCCAGCCCTGCACGTCCTTGTCTGGGTCCGACCACAGCAGGTCACACAGCAGGCCTAGGACACACACGGTGTATTTCATTATGATGAACACAAAAATAGACAGAGGTGGCAACGCTAATCATGACTATGCTAAAACATTCATTCATTTTGTGTTCTGGAGAAAGCCTGGGTAAGCAATCCTCTACCTGTATCGGGCACATCTGTTGGCCTCATGATCCTGCGAATCTGTTCCATGGATTGCAAATCAGGTGACAGTCCTAGAATAGCAAATTAAGAGACCGAGGTTTGGATTAGGTTGCTGGTTCAGCCAAATGCTTATCAGCCTATCACTCCTGTAGTCTGCTCACCTCCATGGCAGCAGAAGATCTTCTCGTCAATGATGGCAGCAATGGGAAGGCAATTAAAGCAATCTGTGAAGGTCTTCCACAATTTGATGTTGAACCTGCGCTTGCCTAGAGAATAAGAAAAAGATGGCGTCAGTAGCAGGCACGGGTTAGTGTGTGATTTGAATGTATACATTGACATGCATGCTAACAGGCATGTAGCGAATTCTCTGCGGTGGCAACGCTAGTTATGACTCACACTCGTCATAGAAGCCATAGATACGGTTGATGGAAGCACACTCGTGGTTGCCCCTGAGCAAGAAGAAGTTCTCGGGGTACTTGATCTTGTAGGCCAGCAGCAGGCAGATGGTCTCTAGGGACTGCTTGCCCCGGTCCACGTAGTCCCCCAGGAACAGGTAGTTGGCCTCCGGGGGGAGGCCTCCGTACTCAAACAGCCTCAGCAGGTCCGTGTACTGCCCGTGTATATCACCTGAGGTGAGGATGAGAGAGGAAAGGTTGAGAGAGGGTGGGTGGTGGATGTCCAGGAGTTAACTAGAGCATTTGGGGTCGGGTCATGTGTATGTGTGTATGTGTATGTGTATGTGTATGTGTATGTGTGTATGTGTATGTGTATGTGTGTGTGTGTGTGTGTGTGTGTGTATAGAGGACAGACGGCTCTCCCGCTTAATGATGGAATAGGCGTTTAAACTACCGGGAGACTAGCAGAGAAAATAAGACAGGGAAGGAAAGGAGCCTCAGAGTCAATAACAGAAGGACACCACGCGGTGTGATACAACAAAAAAGGTAGAATTAGCTGCTGTGGATTCAACCACATCAATGCCAGGACCCAAGGGAGACTAAGTAGAGCAGGAGAATTCTGTGACAATCCAGGTTAACCGCTTGGACGCATGCACGAGCTCACAAACACACACGCGCACCTTTCAATTTGCAGCACCCTTCAGCGGGGCACACCTACTCACCCGCATCACATGAACAAAAACCCCTCCAGTCAGTGCTTTGGTGCACGAAATGTTACCTGTGTAGAGGGATACTGCAGGAAGGGGAGAGGGCCTCCTTGTAACATAGCCACGACCTACTTCCTTTTATATCTCCTTGCACCAATTTAAGAGCTGCTAATTTGGGCAGAGTTGCCCAGAAGGGGCCAGATGCAGAGAGCCTCACCACATACATTAAGGTGACGATGAGATGCCCTGCTGCAGTAGGACCCGCAAAGGAAAGGGTTGTGCCCACACTGCCCACCCACACTTTTCGGTACAGGATGGCACCAGACACGCTCACAGCTGATGGGGGTAACAGACAGAGGCTGTCTGCACACTTCCTGTCGTTTCAGTGCCTGTGACGTGAAGTCTGTCAAACGGACTGCAAGTGTGGTGTGTCCACACAACACAGACCATGCAACCAATAGTTTGTGAACGGCGTCCTGTCTCTAGTATGGAGTTTGGCAATCGCGGTGGCTCACGGACCCGATTGCAACGCACCTCCCGCGGTAGCCTGTCTGATCAGAGAACAATACGAGCTCAAAGCGCCTTTTCAGGACTCACTCAATGCGGCCCGGCGTGATTGGATACTCAAGGGTGGCATTGAAACAGTGCGCGTCACAGCGGGCCCTCGTTACACGGTGTACTGGCTTGGTCCACTGATGACCTGACGTTAGCCTTTCATTGCGGTGACTGAGCTAGCAAGCCGGTGAAGAGGTTCAATTCTAGGGCATCACCACCAGACAGACAAGGAGGGGGTTAGCACTGCTTTTATTCTTACGTTCTCTTTTATTCTCACATTGAATTGAAGTGGGGGTGGGGGGGATTACTCATAAAACCAGAAGTCAGAAGTTCAATGTTGTTTTTACAGGAAAACAGAAAATGCATGAAAAGAAGAGGATTAAATACACACGTCAGAAGTTACCAATGTGTGATCACTTCCCAGCAATCCCACATTGGACATTGTACATTATTTGTTTTCCTCAACGCATAACATAAAATGCAGTCAGCCACTAGTCTCATTTAAATAGGAAAACATACATGTTGTTTTGGGGCCAAAGTGTGTCACCAGTAGCAAAGGATGAACATGCGAGAGGGAGAGTTTGAGCAGAAACTGATAGTCCACACCACAGTGAATTATTGAAGGCGCTGTTTGCAGTGTATAAGGTCAGCATGAGATTAGCAGGAGCCTGTCACCCCAGGCGTGGCTGAGATGCAACCAACCACAGCGGGGTTACAAGTTCATAAATAAGAATGACAAGGCCGGGGGAAGACACTGAGCCGCCACAATGACAAAAACACATTAGGCTGATTTGAGTATTATTCTGTTATTTCTGCAATTTCCCTTTTCTGCAATTTCCCTTTGGGGATCAGTAAAGTACATCTATCTATCCCTTTTGTTAAAGGGGAACGTCACCAATTTTCAACTATATGCAAATGATCAATGTTTACCTTTCTTCCATGTTCACTGCACCCACACCTCCTCGCTACTTTTGTCCACCGGCTGGTGCGAATGTTTTTGCATATGCACTGAACTGTGCTCCACAGCCACAGAGGGCATCAGCAAAACTGCAGGCATTTTTCACACTACATCCTTAATGCGGATAGATGGAGATAAGGTTAAAAAGTTGTCATTTAATTAACCAACACGCAATTGTATATGACGAATAGCTTGCTATCAATTATGCTCGGAGCCACCGGCTAAATGGCCATTAACCTTAGCCGACTATTAACGTTAATGGCCGATTAACAAAAGAGGCCATATTTCAAACTGAGAAGCTATTCAGAGACCGGAACAGTACGCTATGAGAGACGTCACCGCCGGAGGGAAACACCTTGTGCCCAAATGAAAGCCGATACGGGCCGGGCCCTCCTTTGTTTGGGCAAGCGCACGTCTGCAGGGAAGATGGTAAATAAATGAACAGGGTCAACCCAGTTGAGTTTGGTGCCCTTGCGTCACCACGCTGGGGAAGAGGGATTAAGTGCGTGAGAGTGTTTTGGTAGCAAAAAAAACGAAAACAAAAAGAGTCTAAAGAAAGACTCTTATTGTGTCAACAAATGACATGGGGGGTGGGGGGGTGTCAAGGTACTGCGGTGTCTGAAATTCAGCAAGCACCACACACAGCTTACAGTTTACATGCACATGTGTGTTGTGTGCATGTACATGTCCCCTTCCACTTGTTTACATCTGCACAGTGCACGACGGCACAGAAGTCAAGTGAGCAATTGTGACTCCATCTGGCCTAGGCACAGGAAGTGTGACGTGGGGTGATTACATCAGACTGCCAGATCTGAGCTGCATCAAAGCAGTGGTCTGTTCCGGCGTGCCCCGGAGGCTAGGCCGCTCGGTGGTGGGCGCGCGGGGCACGTTACTGCAGCCCTAGCCTGTGTATCATAACCCAATGTAACACCACAGCTGCAAATCCATTTACATTCGATCAAATAGAAAGAGCCACGAGCCAACAAAAGAAAAGGGAAGATTGTTGGATAATGAGTTCAATAGGCTTAGTAGAGATACTACTAAAACAAACAGGGAACTGGGCTTAAAGTCATACTGATGCTAATAATCTGTGGCAGATGGAGATGGATTGGACTCTACATTTTGCATCCGATTCAAATAAGACGAATGGTTAATGTGCTTACAATGCTGAATGGAAGCTGCCACGTTTCTTTAATGACTGCCATATAAAAGTAGAGATTTACAGCAAGACGTCACCACGGTTGCATATTTTCTTCATAATACCTAATGGAGTACGTGGTTATAAATATGACAGGTGGTATTAAATGGTGAGACTACTTTGTGCTTGAGACATTCACTTGTCAGAACCTGGATGTGCAAATTCACCAGGTACTCTTATTTTCCGGCTTTGATTGGCCCTTTGGTTATCCCATGGAGAATTATCACTTAGACGGATTTCAAATGCCGTCTCAGGAACTGCAATGGAGACCAACAGTAACAAGGTAAGAGAGAACGGCAGGTGGAGTTACTGACCGCAGATCTTGAGCGGGGCCTCCAACTCCAGCAGGATGGGCTGGCTGAGGAAGATCTCTCTGGACTTGATGCAGAGGCCCCGCACCTCCGCCTCCGTCATCTGCACGATCTTCCCCGGTCGGCATCCTCGCACTGGGGAGCAGACAGGAGGACGTGTATGTCAGTACAGCAGCAGCAGGGGGCGTTAAAGAGCAACCACACACCCACATTAAAAATACAGGGACAGCGCCACCAGTTTAGCAGTTATTACAACTGCTCTTTCTGATTGGCTCGAGAAATAGTACGATGCAGAGAAATGCCTTGCTACAAAAGTATGGGAAGTGAAACCCCCCCGGGACCAATTCGTTAAAACAAATGGTATATTCACCATTTTTCAAGTATGTCAACAATAGTCAGGTACCCATATGTAGATTTATGGCATACGCACCCAACAAAACAAGAATATGTGGAAAATATCAGGAAATATCAGATTATATATAGGAATAGCCAACTAACTTATCACAGTTAACTTGAATGGATCAGTTTGACACATTTGTGCAGAGTATGGACGCAAGAAATACCACAAAACTATCATTGAATACATGGTCCAAAAGTTGCTTTTTTATTGTCTTCTAATTTCTACATATCGAAAGTAAGTTTTAAACTGCATTATATACAGTCCACCCACACCAGAGCTCGACTGGTCGCGCAGCTTTTTTCCTGTTGTAGCGCTAGCAGGATACACTTTTAAGCAGCGATTTTAATTCTATATCCATTGGGGGAATTTCAAAACGTTCCACTTTGTAATTCGTCGATGGTGTAAAAATATTGACCAAACGGGACTCATACAATCTCCTGGGCAGGTATACATGAACGTAGCTTCAAACTATTCGGTACAGCCCTATTTATGTCTTAAGGGTTTCTCCTCTGTTACAACGACTCAAGCTCCATCTGGCCTCGATTATGCCTTATGCCTGTTGTGTGGTATCTCAACCCCATAATGAACGTTACTGAAGTTTGTAGATCCTAAGCTCGGCCAAACCATGGGAACTTGACAGAAGAACAGACGGTATTGCCTGGAGTAGGAGAGCAGCTTGCTTCTTTAAACACAGCAGCGTGGGTGTGTTTGGCTGTTTATCTGCAATGCGAGCCCACTCCCACCTACGGGCCCCCCACCGTGGTGCTCAGAGTGCGAATGAAGATGATAAACAGAGGCAACAACATCTCAAGTGTGGGCCGCTCAACTGCTAAATAGAAAATCGGTCAAAGTGATATGTTCCAGCCAAAAGACAAAACATATCAGTTAATTTGGGATCTAAAAATACATCTCTGTGTAGGTATTCTGAGGAGAGCCACAACATTTACGGGTAATACGTTTAGGCTTACATTTGGCAGGGCAGTAATGGTTGCCAGTTTGCCATTGGCAACCATTTTGAGAAATTGTAAACAATTCCACTTTTTAACATAAAGAACAAGGACAGCAAATAGCAAAATGCGCACCACAAAAGAAATACGTTTGTTGCATTAGTGATACTTAAATATTGCTGTTACAGTTGGAAACAAAATGCTGCACATGCATTGTTGTGTTTACTCCTGGACCAGCCAACACTGTGTGGAGCAAGACAACAGCATAACTGTTGACTGTGGGTTTGACAAACATCAACATCACAAACAAATGTGAAAATAGATTAAACTGACAAAGAACCAGATTAACCTGAACTAAGCACAGACAGACATTTGTGAAGTCTTGCGTTGCTAAGTATCCTAGCATTTTTGAGCTGGACGGAAAATTAGACTGCAAAGCATGTACAACACACGCTGCGATCAGTGACAAAAATGGCAACCATATTTTCAGTTTCGGCAACGAAAAGCTGATGCCTGGTTGCCAACCACTGCATTTGGACTGTGGTTTTTTTTGTGTATTTATATAGCAGATCAGTTGACTGTATTGGTATTAGTAGTTTTTCGTTTTGTTATCTAATAATTATGAAAGTATTATTTATTTATTGCACCTTTACATCAAAGACGACAAAGTAAAATCATAGAGCATAGTGTCAAATTAAGAGACCAAAATAAACAAAGAATGGCTCGCTCCAAATGTTTGCTTACAACCACATGTTCAATGACATTATTATTTAGTACTAACACAGATAGACAATCTTTCCCCCGGGCTCACACGATTAACATTGTGTAGTTTTACAGACACTAGGGGTGAAACAGTACAAGTGTTCATATCGAACAGTTTGGTATGGTGCGATACCCACTCCAAACCAAACAATACTTTCATCAGTCAAATCGAAAAATGGCGAATATCCTGAGATTAACGTGGAGAAAATAGACATAAAAGTGACGTGGCGCTTGAGGTGCAGTTACTTGAGATGTAATTGGACACTGAGAGCGTTGCTAAGTTGGGCACTGTGTTCTGGAGTTTAAAACACATACCACCATTCTGGTTTATTTGGACTGTACTGCAACTCGTCCAATCTCCTCCCTGAAATTGCTGCGGTGCTTTCTCCATAGGAAGACAATGGAGTGGATTGCGCACGGCGTCCCAATGCGTCTCAAGTGAACACGTTGATGAGATGATCGGCGGGGACTAGGTGAACGAATTAAACGGCCACCAAACAGCAACAACTTCTCCCCACAGCCTTCAGGCAACAATATGTGGCTGATTCTGGTAGGGCCAAGGAGATGGATGGTAGAGAATACCGGGTTCACAAACATGTTTAAAAAGGGTTTGATACACAATTACTTCCTACACACATTTTGCCCAGACAGTAATAAAATAGCAAGACAACATGGAGTTGTCTTTTGCTAACTACAGACAGTTGGACGTCTAGCGCCACATTATTGTACAGGCTTGTTACAGCAGACTGGGAGACCATAAGCCCAGCCACACTTTGATTTCATGTGGACAGACTCATCTTTAAAAAGGTGGTTGTCCTATTTTGTTGAAGGCATTGCTGTGTGACTTCATTTTTGCCACATGCTGCTGATCTATGCACTTTGCTGGGAGTTGTGTTTAAATGACTTGTATTATAAAGTAGGGCTGAACAATTAATCAAAATATTATCAAAATTACAATATGGCCAAGTGCAATATCTAAATCGCAGCAGTTTTTTGAGAAGGGTAAAATGTATAACGCCATTATAAATGAAGTACTGCAGTGATGCACAAATGTCCTGTCCTATAATCTTATTCACCAGATGTAAGAAAACATGTTTTTCGGTACAAATGTCACAGTGTAGTGATTCTGTCATAAAACACGCTTGTAAAAATCTGATATGTGTGGCATGTTTGTTTCAAATCCATTACACACAGGCCTAAGCTATAGAATGTGTACGGTGGAAAGGATAAAAACTGCAAATACCACAAACAAAGCCACATCAGAAATGCTTTAAGCTTGTTCAGGCTGTTTCAGCTTTAGCCCCAAAAGCCTTCTGTGCTCAGCACTTCTGCAGGCCGGCCCTTCTATTTAAGCCACCAGCTCCTGAAGACCGTGAAAGGGTATAGGGGAACAGGAAACAAACACAAGGGCTTTCTCTGCCAGCATGAACTACGTCACCACGTGCACATCTGTACGCGTGCGTCCGCCATGGCACGTGTCTTCAGAGAGACGGTCACATAGTCTCCCTGTCCCGTCACAGCCAAAATCCACCAAACTAGCAGTTTTGCTACAGAGTCTTGGCTTCTCCTCGAGACCAAATTTAACCTCACTGCAAAAAAAATAGGCCCTGTTATTATGTAATGTAGTGATGCGGAATGAAAGTCAGGATTTTTCGGTCGTACTAAACGAAAAAAAAGCCCTCACTGCTCAGGTCTTTTGAGATAACATCATTGACAAATCATCCAAACACACAGACCCAATAAGCTTAAGCTTACTTACGAGACTTACGAGGTGTGATCTGCATTGTAAATGAGTGCATCAACACATGAGGAACACATACAACCTTGTCACATTAGAATTACTGAACAGTTAAGACCAAGTTGTCATTCGGAGGACACAGTGAGGGGAATATAGTCCAACATTGTTGTCTGTTTGAGACAACCACAACATAAACATGGCATGATCCCAAAACTTTGTTTCTGACAGGTAGGGATTATTGAATCATCATCCATGATATCAGTGCATGACAGCAAGTCCCAAGTGCTGTTGAAATCAATGGCATTGGGTTTATAGGACAAGGACACTTGTTTGCACTGGTCTGGGTACATTTAAAAGGTTTCAGAAGAGTGACAACATGTTGGAAATGGAAAACTGCCAAGTGAAACAGGGGTTCACTTCCACTTTAACCATGTCCTGAAAAAGGGGGTTCACTTTAACCATATCCTGGAACAGGGGGTTTACCTTAACCATGTCCTGGAACAAGGATCCACTTCAACCATGTCCTGGAACAGGGGGTTCACTTTAACCATGTCCTGGAACAGGGGGTTCACTTTAACCATATTCTGGAACAGGGGGTTCACTTTAACCATGTCCTGGAACAGGGGGTTCACTTTAACAATGTCCTGGAACAGGGGGTTCACTTTAACCATATCCTGGAACAGGGGGTTCACTTTAACCATATCCTGGAACAGGGGGTTCACTTTAACCATATCCTGGAACAGGGGGTTCACTTTAACCATATCCTGGAACAGGGGGTTCACTTTAACAATGTCCTGGAACAGGGGGTTCACTTTAACCATGTCCTGGAACAGGGGGTTCACTTTAACCATGTCCTGGAACAGGGGGTTCATTTACACTTTAACCATATCCTAGAACAGGGGGTTCGTTTACACTTTAGCCATATCCTAGAACAGGGCGTTCACTTTAACCATATCCTGGA